>CABIKL010000182.1:0-28495 GCA_902196195.1 Aptinothrips rufus | reverse complement strand
CTTGATCGTCCCTGCGGAGCACACAAGTCGGTCAGCGTCAAGTACTTGATCGTCCCTGTGGAGCACACAAGTCGGTCAGCGTCACGGACTTGATCGTCCCTGTGGAGCACACAAGTCGGTCAGCGTCAAGTACTTGATCGTCCCTGCGGAGCACACAAGTCGGGCAGCATACTTGAACACAGAAATCCTCCGTGCACAGTGAATCAGCGTTCGCATGGTGTTTTCCCTGGCCAGCATATTGGCCCTACCAACGCTAGGATTAAATGCAAATCATTATTGACCCGTGTCCAGACCACCGTAATAAAGGTAAACAGTAATCACTAAAGCACATTGTTAGCGCTGCCCTGCAACTTTGTTGTCCGGCAGTCCCCCTCCCTCCCCCACGCACAGGTGTCCTTGTCGCCTTCGCTTGGAATGTCAGTAGTTGCTACGTCGCCATCTAGTCTGCTATGAAACCTCGAGTGTAGCATAAACCAACTTTCCTTCGCTATTCCAGTCCAGTGCCAGCGTGAAATGCTCTTCAGTCGCCCACTCACCCCTAACCCTGCCCTCCCCTCCCCTCCCCGCACCCTGTGCAACCTACAACGCTCTCTGGTCGGCAGTATCCTCTGCAAGCACACTGCTGCTACTTTTCATAGTTACCATTGAAGTCATTGAATTTGAGCCTCTCGTCTAACCATTGCTCTCGCAACGTGAGCTGGACGCTGTATTCCTGGAATCAACAAACAAAATGGGATTGGAGACATCTGCATTCGTTCCTGTAAAGCCTTAAGAGTTATCGGCAGTACGTTGTCCAGGACAGGTTAAAACAGAAATCCAGCTTGCGGCAGTACTTCCCGGTGACGGGAAAATCCCCCCAAAATACTTTGGATCTTCCTCAGTGTCCTCTATCAGATTCTGGACGGCGCTCATCAAAATAGAAACTTTCATTTTTGGGCCACTCTACCTCAGACTAACTACAGTGCAATATGTAACATGCATAACTACTGACTAAACGTACAACAAAACACCGATAATAAAAGTAAAGTACCAATTTATCATTTTAATTTTAAATCCAGGCAAGAACAAAAATATACGTTCCATAAATTTGCCCTACAACGGCCAAAGTCTACCGACTGGCAATCGAACGGCGCTCTTGCCACTTACCATCCTAACGTCATCGATTTTTGAGATACTTCTTACAAATATGTTGAATCGCACTATCACGGGCCCATCTAGGACGTGAAAGAAAAAATGTTATTATTGCCTTTGCTCGAGAGCCGATAGTGGTGGCGACTTATTTTTCTATGTATTCACGTTCACACCTAAAGAAAAGGAGACATGGCTAACTCCGGAGGTTCATGTGGTGACTCGCACGATGAGTGCTAGCAGCCAGCTGAAAGTGTATTGCTCACAATTGTATATATGTTGCCAGTGCAGCACTATCACTCCTTCGTCGCTGCATGTTGGTATCAAACACATAGATCACGCTATAATGCATATACTTAAACATTTTAAGGCCGGTCAATATTTTTGCGCTGTTTTGGAACAGAGGCACACTCTTTTAAGCATCGTATCAACTTCGAAATTCGTTTTTAGTGATCAGCGTCCTTTGAAACTCCTATAGCGAAACGAAACTACCTTGACTGAAGCAGCCCAGATTTCTGTAGAAATTAACACAGTTCTTTGACATTTGACCCCGAAAAAACATCCGTAAAACGGTTAAATCAACTGCAGTCGACATGTTTTCGTAATGAGCACCCTTGAGAACCATAGAGACGACACCCAACTCGATAAGACTGATAGAGTCAAGGTTCTGGTGAAAACCACCCCCCTATGGCATTAATGGTCTTGAAACCCCACTGTATACACAGACAGACAGAGAGACAATGCTTTTCACCTCCACCCATCCACTGGCATTTTCTATTTTAAAAAAAAAAGCAACAACGTAGAGCAGTTTCCCAAAGTGATGCGATGCACTGGGGAGTTGGGCTGGCGGAGAGTGAAAGAGAGCGATGCGGCCAGTGCGGGGAGCGAGTGAGACAAGATGTCTGTGTACTGACCCGTGTCGTTCTCGCCGGAGGGGCGGATCCTTCCGTCGTACCGCTCCAGGATCTGGTCTAGGACCTGCTTCTCCTGCTCTCGGAGGTTGACCTTGGCGATGCCACTGCGTACGACAAGCAAGAGGCCGTCCATCGAGTACAAGCAAGGTGCGAGAGAGACGGAGTCTTACGGAGTTTGTGTTTGTATGAGTGAGAGAGAGAGAGAGAGAGAGAGAGAGAGAGAGAGAGAGAGAGAGAGAGAGAGAGATATGCAAGGGCGGGGAGGTAAGGTTTCGTTACGTTAGGTTACGTTCAGGTTACGTTAGGTAAGGTAAGGTTATGTTGGGGTGGGTTAGCTAAGGAAGGCGGCATTCCCAACCCTCGCATCTGTCTCGCAATCACACAGACTCCATGAGACTTCATCTCTCTCTCGCCCTCAGTCCGCCCTTGAAGGGGAGCGCTAGGGAAAAATTGCGGGAATTCGCCACGCATTTTCCCTCAATGTAAAAATGTTGGCATCTGGAATCGACCAAAGTTTTGTAAAAGTGGCCAGACCACTGGTTTTGAACGTATATATAGAGTTCTAGTGCAGCTGAACAACAATGAACCAGTATGCCGTGCATTTAGCCAAAAGTCACCAAACGCTACTTAATTTAAGGAAACGTCTTTGATATCTGCGCAAACCAAAATATTCGTTCATTTCGAATAATTTGTCTTTATAGCGCGAGCGCGAGCACAAGGGGAAAAAGTTAGACAAAATCGACTTTGAACAAGGAGGGTGTGAGTGTCACCTCGCATGTCAATAGGTGTGCTCACTGTTAACTCACCTGCTGTGGTGCACTGAGGCGAGGACGACTACTATCCATCGCACTGCTGTGAAGGTAGAATCCCTGCAGACAGAAACAAAACACCATCGTTAACGTTGCGATGAGACGAGACAGGAACCGTGTGACAGGGAATTAATTGCTTGAAAACTAGGAACGAAGCGAGCGAATCCGTGCTCATGGACCGAAAATCGAGGGGCAATCACTCCCTGAAGTTGTTGTACACTTCAGAATGAAGTTACTTTGAAGTTGCGGAAGTTGCTCTGAAGTTGTTGAAGTTAAAGTTGTCGTAAAGTTGCTAAAGTTGAACTGAAGTTGTTGCAAAGTTGCTAAAGTTGAAGTGAACTTAAAGTAAAGTTGACCTAAGTTAATTAATGAAGTTGAAGTGAAGTTAAAGTATAGGTGACAAAAGTTGCTGAAGCGTTGAAGTGAAGTTAAAGTGAAGTTGCTGAAGTAACTTTGAAGTGAAGTTGCATTGTACACAATTTCAGGGAGTGATTGCCCCCTCGGTGTATCTGCTCCGATAAAACCACCGCTGATCGACCCGTGTAAAATATACCACACTATTAACAAATATTCCCCCCAGAATAAGTAGACTACACCCAGAAAACAGTACCTATGGAACGAAGTAAGCATGCATGGAACCATATCCTCTTCGCACTTTGGAAGCAGTGAAAGTGGTGTTGTTTTTTTTTACTTTAACTAACTAACTTTAACTAACTAAAGTGCATTACCGTTGGAAAATCGCACTTTGGAACTCATTGCCGTTTCTTTAGGTTAAAAGTAATGCACTTTCATTCACAGCGTGGGTGTTCTATCGACGCGGATGACAGTACTCACCCGCCATGAGGCGGCGCTGCTTCTCGGTGTAGACATACTCGTCGAAGTGGGTGTACAGCAGGGGCTGGAGCGGCGAGGGGAACACCTTGCTGGTCCAGGCAGGGAGCACGTAGCCGCCGCTATGCTGGGAGACGAGAGTGTCGGCCACCACCAAGGTGTTATCCCTGCTGGGCTCCGAGAAGCCAGCGTGCTTGGCGATGTACTCGTTGACGCCGCCCTGGCTAAGGGCGTCGACGTTGGGCTGGAGGGCTGCGGCGGCCAGGGCGAGATCGCTCTCCAGCGCGGGGCAGCCGGAGTTTGCCGGGTCTAGCAGCTGCAATCACGAACAGGAGAGAATAGCGTCTGCTTTCTTTTTACAATCGCGCGACAAGCCTGGTAGTACAACCGAGAGATGAGAACCACAGAAAATGGACTTTTATAGTATCTGTCAGGCCCGCGCGGAAGCGCAGTGCCGATTCGACACTGGCTGCCCCGCGTGGCTCCGCGGACCTCCTGTCCTGCGATGGAAGAGCCGCGCCGGGCACGAGACGTGTTTCTTGCAACGTAAATACTTACAGATTCCTTTCCTTTGGGGACCGTGGTCATGTGGATGGGCTGCCACATGCGGCCGAGGACGGGGGTGTAGGGCTCAGCCCACTGCTGGCTGAGGGCGGGCGGCATCAGCCCTGCGAACACCAGGGCGGCGGAGTGCTGGACGCGGGGCACGTCCGTCGAGCGCACCTCGACCAGGTCGGGGGTCAGCTCGTCGCCCAGGAAGCAGTCGTAGCGACGCCGCAGCAGGCGACCCAACTCGTAGGCGTGCCGCTTCCCGTTCTGTCAGAGAGACGTCAAAGTGATGTCCAACCGAACAAGGTTGCCTTGCCTCCTGGCAATGGCAGGACCCAGTACAGAGCCGTAGAGTAAGATATCCTCCATCAGGGTCCCAGTGTGAAATGCTGACATCGAAACGAAGTCAACTTTGACATCGTTCTCGTTATCTTTTATCGTCTTACATGTCGCTTTCGACTGCAAGGTGGTCCGGATATCGACAGCATCCTAGCGAGATATTCAGCAAAACGTAAAATCGTGTCATTTTTAGCGTTTTACGAACATTCCGTGTCCCTTATGTTTTAATGCGCACTCACAGCAACGCTCTAAGACTATTTAATACTGTATTCCTCTTCTAAAAATTAACCATAAATGGAGTACAGTGTATAGGATCGAACTCACATTGTTGAGGTTTCCCCGGCCGTGCGGATGGAAATTGAAGTTCTTGTAGGGGTCGTTGGGATAGGTGGAGAGAGGATTTCTGTCGCCATGTCTCCACACCTGCAGAGCAGCAAGGCATTGTTTGGAAGCCATCGACCGACACTTGCTAAAAGTGGATGAATATACGAGATACGGGGTCAAAACAACAGTGAATTCTCTAACAAGGAAATTTCAAAATATTTTAGTAATTTATCATTCAATCAATATTGCAGGTGTCAAATGTATCACTTGTGAATTGGGTAATTTAATCTCGTTTGTATGCAAATAATCAAATTGAGTGCGCGAATATTATCACATCCAAATGCAATGAAATAATTATTGCACCTGGGGGAGTGATCATTCGAGGGAATCGCTTTTGAGAAATCATCGCACTAGCCGTGTTTTGACTCGAAGTGAACCAGCCGCCCTTTACTCACAGCGAAGACAAGCTTCAGGCCATCTGGACAGCTGGTGGCTGTTCCCGCCCTCGGGGCGCCATCTGCTGTCAGGGACAGCGCGCAGAAGACCACCACGGCTCCAGCCAAACCTGTGGAGGGCAGGGACGTGAAAATAAGCACCCTCCCAGTGAGAAATTGGTGATCGAAGCGATGTCGATTCGATATCGTTTCGACTTAAAGTTCATTGAGTCGTCGTTTCGATATCTTTTCGACTAACCATTTCTCACTGGGCTTCACGTCCATCATGGAGGACGCCCGAGACAGATTAGTGTGTCTGCTTCCCACTCAGAAATAATCCGTCCACAATAACATCGATCCCAATTCGATATTTTTTTGTTCGGTAAGAAGTATCGAAACGAGTAGTCTTATTCGCAAAATCGAGAAACGTCGTCAAAACGCCATTAATTTAGAGCAGTGCAAACTGCGATTCTTGGCCTCGACCCGAGTATCGAATCTGCGAACTCTTCTTTCCCGAACCGAGTCGAATCCGTCAAATTCTGGCACGAATTGAATTGAATTGCTGTGCGGCTCGGCTCGCGTACAAAGCGCTTCACGGGAAGCTCACAGAGCACGCTTTTGCTTTTGAATGTATGTGAAGCATCGGTGCGATTCGATGGCGAAGCACTGAAGATCCAAATTTCCAAAACATTCGGTGTCAAACGAACGAACGAAGCACCCAATTTCGCGAATGATGCGGCGCGCCTTTTTGGCCAGGAAAGCCTCCGAAAGTACCGAAGTCCTAAAGATACCGAAGTGACTTCCAAAAGACTTCGTGGATGGACAGCAGCACTATGATTTCTTTGTGACTTCCAAGGGAAGTCCACAGGACATCATTTCGATATCTTTTTGACCTTACTCTGGAATACCAGTACTGTCGTCACCAAATAGGAGTTCGATATGACTTACCGCCACCCATGCTTCCCCGCCGTTGTCTGAGCCGCGTCGAGCTCCCCTGCCGAGTGCTTTGACTTTTATACTGCTGTCGTGAGGTCATATACTTTATCTAAAAAAAAACCAAGGCCCGCCAGTGAGAAATACATGACAGCCAAACGACGTCGAATTGACACCTGAGAGACTACTTGACATACCCGGTCAGAAATGACTCGTCGGTTTTCTGTCGATGTGTAGGATCGACTTCGAATCTCCAGGACGTCGTCCACAAAATCGGGGAACTTTTAGAAGGTTGACTTCGGTTTCGATATCGATTTGATGTGCCATTTCTCACTGGGTAGTCCCATTCCTCACAGGCTGCTATAAAAAATACTTACACTTCTAAAAACAAATACGAAATAGAAAATTAATAATTTGCCTAACACCGTTCATGTGTCCTCTTCCTCTCAAAAACATCAACAATTTACGGTAATTTTTCATACTTCAAAATTTTGTGAAGTCTGATCGTGGCACCAGGAAGAGCAGGATCACCATGGTTTAACATTGGTTTCTCCAAAAGAGAAAATCTCGACCCTGGTCTTCGTTGTATGACAACTTTGAGTGAGTTTTAGAAAATGTAAGATATTGGCAAAAATTGAGTTGACCTTCACGCGCACTTTCCGCTCTTCGTTTTTGGTGTTCACCTTCGGACCATTGATCACACTGTGTCTCGCTAAAATCTTGATAACAGCCACATTTTTAATACTCTCTCGCGGATGATACTTAGTCACACGTGCCCCGCTTTACCTAGCACTTCTGCCCTCCGCATAAGATGTTTACTCGTGAGAGTCCTTTCGTGATATGTGAGTTTGTTCAAGACGGATTGTTGTTCGAGTAATGTCTCGTATCTCAGTAGTGTTGTGCAGACAAGAACGCATAGCTTATGGGTTGTTCTAAGCCTGCTAAGTAGGTAACATTAGGTGCGTGAAGCATTTGCCTACTAGCAGGCTTGGAGGCCGGTTTGGAGGGGCCAGATAGACCCTTCGAGTCCACACCGACCTGTTGGTAAGGTGTCGGCGCTCGGCGTCTATTGACGTGCGCCGATCTGACCCGGTAGAATCGGACTATCAGCCTGCTGAGAGGCAACACCACAACACAGCTGTCTGAGGGTTGCCTCTCAGCAGGCTGATAGTCCGATTCTACCGGGTCAGATCTGGCGCCCGTCAATAGACCCCGAGCACCTTGACCTGTTGTTTACCTGATTGCACCTTGCCTGATTGCTGCAAGCGGAAGCGGTGCAGCGTGATCTTGCGACTCCCTTTCCGAACTCCCCCCTTCCGGGAGGGACTCGCTTCTCGCTCCCGTACGCTCCCCGCGGCGGAGGATTAAATTTTGGGAAATCACATATTTCGGGATAGTAAAGAATCCCCGAGCATTTCGGAGATTTCCTTTGAATATTCACATGACCTTTTTCGAAATTCTTTCGACAACAACTTGACTTCCAACGGCTTTTACGGCGGTTTAAAAAACGAAAGGCCCATGTAGATAAGTAACGCTAAACACACACACACACACACACAAAAAAAAAGTCATTTTGCCCTCTCTACGACAGCGTTTGAGAAGGGAAGGATCGACAATCTCAATTCGAATTCATCGATTGCGGCGATTGCGGCAAAGTCGACAAGTCGCGCCATCTGGCAACGCTGTGCGAAACGTACAGAACCGTTTTCTATATTTCTCTAAGGCGGTGGACGGTGGCTCGACAGCTCTATGAAAATATTGGCGTAGTGGCATAACATTGATGAGCTGGCCAAAGAGATGAAGACATTTACTGTAACTTGGCTGATATTTCTATCTGTTTTGTTCTTAGTAATATTTAGAAATGAATGTGCGATTCCGAACGAAAGACGTTGCGGAAATAGTGACTGTTCCGGTAAGATTACGTGCGGGGAGTAAGGTTATGTGGCCCAGTTTGACATATTTAATTCTTAATTCAATAATGTTTTAATCCCTGCCAACATCCAGTTTGTCACTTAGCTTGAAATACAGGAACTCTTTTTAAGAAAATATACGATTACGTCGTTGTTATCAACGTCAGGTATCGCTCCTTCAACTCATTGATATTATTATTATTGTGTCTGTTTCTTTAGTGCCCATTTCACGAGCGCGGACTCTCATTCGATACTCTGCTCCGGACGATCATCGAGTATCATTTGATAGGAACACACTAGTGGAAGTTTATGGAAAGAGTGAAAGTAACTGGTTTATCAAGGTAAGGATACTGTTGACCTATTCACTGCGCCGTTTACATTGCAACCATATTGGGTAACTTTGTGCTTTGGTACTATATGAGTTCCTTTTTTTAAGGTTGGGGAGAAAACTGGCTTTGCACCTCCATCGTTTCTGAAAGAAATCAAAGTTTTAATACATCCCTCAAAACTTATAACAGTTGTGAACAATGTTGCGCAAGAACCTGTTAAAGTTGAAACAACTCAAAATGAATCATCACTGGATGTCGCAATGGAGAAGACTGAGGAAATTCCAGCTGGCAGCGGATCGATGTTGAGTTTCCCATCCATGGCTTCTGCAGAAAGTGTGGCGGGGCAGGAAGCCACAGTCCCCACACCGTCATCCCCTCAGTACGAAGTGGTGGATGGTACCACTCTTTGGATGGACCCTGTGATGCCTGTGCAAGAGACCGCTGGACCTTACACGTCAGAGAAGAAAGAAGTCACTTCTGCTGATAGTCAAAGTGTAACTGACAACCTATCAGAAGTTTTATCAAATTCAGTACCTCAGTCAGACACAGCTGCAAACCCTAAAAGTGAAACATTGCCGAGCTCTCCAGCAGCTGACTCCTCAGCCAGCACGGGAGCACCAAAGGAAACATTGTCGAGCTCTCCAGCAGCTGACTCCTCAGCCAGCACGGAAGCACCAAAGGAAACATTGCCAAGCTCTCCAGCAGCTGACTCCTCAGCCAGCACGGAAGCACCAAAGGAAACATTGCCAAGCTCTCCAGCAGCTGACTCCTCAGCCAGCACTGAAGCACTGAAAGAAGCATTGCTGAGCTCTCCACCAGCTGACTCCGCAGCCATTACCGAAGCACCGAAAGAAGCATTGCTGAGCTCTCCAGCAGCCGACTCCTCAGCTATCACCGAAGAACCGAAAGAAGCATTGCTGAGCTCTCCAGCAGCTGACTCCTCAGCCAGCACCGAAGCACCAAAGGAAACATTGCCGAGCTCTCCAACAGCCGATTCTTCAGCTAGCACTGAAACACCAGTGGTTGAAGAACCTGTGACACCTATTCCAGTGTCTGCTGAATTCTTCATGACTCCTGCATCTGTTGGAGATGACGACCTATACCCCCCACAGCAAATACCTGATGTGTCAACAGAAGCTCCTCAAGAAGCTGTCGGCGATGTCACCACAGTGCCTGCTCCAGAAGCAACTTCAGAGGTCACAGGAGAAACAGAGGATTCTCAGGAAATTGAACCAACTAAATCTGGTATAATATCAAATTTATGGAACACAATGTTTAACAGTGGAGATGGTACTGAAGAAAACAGCCAAGAAAATGAAGAAGAGGAGGAGGATGGAGAGGAAGAGGATGAAATGGATGAATATAGAGAAGATGGCACTGAATCAGATGAAGATGATCCAGAAAATGATTTTAATGAAAGTGAAGGGAAAGGTTTGAATGATAGTGATCCTATAAAATCAGAAGCTATTGATGGCCAGAGTTTACCTTCCCCTGTGTCTTCCAGTGTGGATATACGCAAATCACCAGGACATGATGAGAATGATCAGAAAGTCCTACCACCTCCACTTATGGACTTTTCATCCTCCTTCCACCAGTCAGGAGACAGTTTGGATGCGAAAGCGCGCTATCCTCGACAGGTTGACGCTCCCAGTGAAGAGATTGAATCTGAATCAGAAATGCAGCAAGGAGATGGCAACATTGAGTCAAATACTATTACAGTAGAATCAGATGACGCCTCGACAATTGATCAGAGACCAGAGATGCCTGAACTCACCAGTGTACAAGTTGAGGAACTTCAGCCAGTGGAGGGTAAGGAACTGCAGCAAGGGGATGAGGAGAAAGAAGTAGAAGATGAGAAAAAGCAAGGAGAAGATGACAAACATATGCTAGAAGAGGATGTGCAGAAAAGACAAGAGGAGGAAGAAAAACGTGTCAAAGAAGAAAAAAAGATGATAGAGGAGGAACAAAAACATGATCAAGAAGCAGAGGATAAACATGTTCAGGAAGAGGTGGAGGGATTTGCAAATGAAGAGACAGAGCAGAAACATCTGAAACAACATAAAGAGGAAGAAAGTAGCCTTAAAGCCGCAGATGAAGAGCAGAAACGTCTCAGAGAAGAAGAAGAAAAACGAAGGCTTCAGCAGGAAGGGGATCTGAAGAGACAGCAGGAAGAGGCAAACAGAAAGCAAGCAGAAGCTGAAGAGAAAAATCAAAGAATATATGAAGCAGAACAAGAGCTGTGGCGCCAAAATCAGGAAAAGCAACGTTTGAGGGAAAAAGAAATGCAGAAAGCTGCAGACGAAGCTAAGCAACTAAAAGCTGCAAAGGAGATGGAAGGTCAGAGTGCAACAATTGAAGAGCAGAGAGAGATAGTTGAGGAAGATAATGCAACCTATAATATCCAGGAGGAAGGAAATGCTGACACTGATCCAGAGAAGGTGACATCTAGTGGCATGCTCTCTTGGTTTTCAGGTTTATTCGGCAGTAGCTCTGAGCCGGAAAACAATGAATCTCCTTCCGGTCACAAATCAGAGGAGCTCCACCCAACAGAATCATCAGCTGGTGTTATTTCTACCCAGTACTATCATGAGCATCCTCCTGTGTGTAAGTAAAGTCTCTGTTGGGCTTTCTGCTTCAATTTTTATTTATTTTTCAAACAGTTATTTCTCTTTTTGTTTTAATGGATAATAGTAATATTGCAACAACAAAAATTCATTTTTATCCTTAAAGTAAATTTTTGCTTGTATGCCATTCTATTGATGTGGTAGCCCTGACTCATGTGTTATTCAAGGTCACTTAGGGTACTACCCATAGTAATGACTTGCTGAATTATCTGCTGTCAGTACTATCACAAACACACGGCAGTGTTTTGTTATGGAATGGTAGTGTGTCTCAGGCAGTAAAAGCACACTGACTTCTGTCGTTTGATGTGATAATTCAATCTCTTCATTTTTTCAGGGAGTGCTGCCGAACAGACAACATGTTCATCGTCTGAAGTAGGCTGTGAAATGAAGGCTGAAAATGTAGTTGAGGTGATTGACTAAAAAGCTTTAGATTTCTTTAACCACTGTTCAGTAATGTTTTCCCTCTAAACTGTCAAACTGCTTTCCATACATTTCCAGGAGCCGAGTTCTCTTTTTATGGGATTGGAAACACCTTCTCTCGATGTAATTTTATTGCGTTTTGCAGCTACTGCAGTAGCACTGTTTTTGGGAGCATTGTCATTTTATTTTTTGCGGGTGTGTACACTGTGTTAACCTATTTACATAATTTTAAAGTGTGTTTGATTTTTATCTAATGAAGTATTTTGTTTTGAGCTCAACTCTTACTTTTTAACTGTATTGTTATCCAGAAAAATCATGTGGACTCTTCCCTTGTTGCACACATAAATGAATTGGAAAAGCAATTGCTTGTTGCTTCTAAGGAGGCTGTAATTTTAAAAGAAGAGGTTTCTGCTGTGAATGGAAGTATCAACTCAGATGATTTCAATTCATTGAGAGAAGAATTGGAGTCATACCGCCTTCTTAAAGCAGATCTTGAGGAACAGGTATCTACCCTTGAGCGAGAACTTGAAGAAGCTACTGAAACTGGCATTGAGTTGAACAGACTTCTCTCTGAGACTTTGGAGGCCAGCAAAGGCAAGGCACATGCAGGGCTTGCTGCCAGTGTTGAACGTCTGCAGCAACAGCTTGATGGCCAAAGAGACAAAGTTGATAGTCTTACTCGAAGTCTGAAATCTACTAACTCGGAGGTAATATTGGATCGTTTATCTGCATTGATTTAAGTCAGAGATGTTTTCACTGATATTTTATTTTCTGTTCAGAATGAGAGTCTTAAGATGATTGTTGCTGAAAGCAAGGAAAGAATATCTGCATTGGAAGCAGAGATAGCTGCTGCTGCAGACATTGCATCAACTTTACGTAAAGAGCGAGAAGAAGCTAATGTATTGGCTGCACAGCAATTGCAGCAGGTTCAGTCAAGGTTAGAGGAAGCCTTATCATCAAAGGTTCTTGAGGAATCTCGTCTTGGATCAGAGCTGTCTGCTCTGAAACTGAAATATGAGACACTTAGAGCTTCTACATCTATGAAAGACGCTGAAATTAAAGCTCTGCAGGTTGGCTAATTTTAAAATTCTCTTTTTACAAATATTGCTGTTTGAAATGTTTGTTAACAATTTTTTCTTTTGTAATGATTTTAATAATATTTTTTTGGAGGAAAATAATTGTATTTTTCTTTGCTTTTTGTTTTAAAGGATACACTGAGGAATTTAGATGCTGGTGCAGATAAGATAGATGAGCTTTTTGATGTCACAAGAGGGAAAGCAGAACTGGAACATACCAAGGCAGACAGAGATTCCTACAAAACCAAATATGAGGAGGAAGAGAATGCCAGAAAAGCTCTTGAAGAACGTGTAGGCAGTCTTTCAGAGACACTGAAAAAGCTTGAAGAAAAAGCAGGCCTTGCGGAAAAATTAAAGGAGGAAGCTGAGACAAGACTAACTGTTCTCTCAAACTATTTCAAGGAAAAGGAGGAACAGCTGCAGAAAGAACTCGGACTGAAGGAAGCTATAGTAGCTCAACATCGTGGCGATGAAAGCACTGTTGTAAAACATTTGCAGTCACTTCAGGCAGAAGTTGACAATTACAGGTATGAATTGTTTCTTTTCTTACTATCTTCTGATGTTGACTGTGTATCTAGCCCTGCAAGAAAAGGGCTTGGTCCGATGGATTGTGATCACTATTCCAAAAGATTTTCTTGGAAATTAGTTATTGGTTCTTCGTTTTTGTTCTGTGGATTTTATAAATGGAAAGCATCATGAAATGCCTTGTACTTGTATTTTAACTCTCTCAAGTAACAATTGGCTGCTTTTTTCACTACTAGAGAAAAGCAAATTCT
The DNA here is from genome assembly GCA_902196195.1 of Aptinothrips rufus. Lineage (NCBI taxonomy): Eukaryota > Metazoa > Arthropoda > Insecta > Thysanoptera > Thripidae > Aptinothrips > Aptinothrips rufus. Next base: position 15,099 of record CABIKL010000182.1, on the reverse strand, counting down.
ATTTTTTTCAATATGTGTTTCATTACACAGCATGCATCAGGATATCAGAGGATCTCAGGTGAAAGGGACTGACACCTGCTGATCTCTTCTTCAGTCATGTGTACAGGAAAAGTAGATACCTTGAATATATTTTTCAGTAATTGACTTTTCCTTTAGCTTCAAATTTCCTTGGTTGATTCCCCTCAAGTCCCTAGATGAGTAACGCACTACACTACAGCATTGTCTTCACCCACCAAACAAAGTTTGAGTTATAAAAGTAGCACTGGACCCAGAAGGAATTTTGTTGGGAATAGTACTTTTCTTCATCATATTTATATGAGGTTTAGTTGGTTCCTGAATAGTTTTTAAAAATATTTTCTGTCTGTTAGCTGGTTTCACCTTTGTGTTGTAGCAATACCTTTGCACTTGACCAACGCTTTTTCAATTGTACTCATTATTGTAGGGCACAAAATGAATCTTTGAAAAACGAAATTCTGGATCAAGAGAGAGACTTTAAGGGACAGATAGCTACCTTAGAGAAGAAAGCTCACGATAATTGGGTAAGTGTTTGTTGTCAAAACCCAAATGGTTTAAGCCTAGGAAAGAAACCTCACTTATTGGTTTCCTGACTGGGCCTTTTTTATGTTGCAGATGGCAGCTCGTCAAGCAGAACGGAGGTTAGAAGATTCACGGCAGGAGGCTGCTCAGTTACGCAACCGTCTGACGCTTGTCGAGAAGAGCAGTAGTGATGCAAATACCAGTAAGTGTTGTTGAAACGACTATTTTTGTTCCATTTAGAACTCTGCTCTTGAGTCTCATAACTGGCAAAAATTAATTTAAAAAAAAAAACATAGAGTTTTGCTTAACTGTTCTTGCTAACCAAAAAAATTCTGGTGATTTCAGGGATGGAAGCCAATGGTGAAGGTGGTGTTGCATCACCAGTTATGATGATGCCCTTGCCACCTCTCGGTGACATGGAAACTCCTCCTCCCCTGCCACCTTTCATGTTTTCACCTCCACCGTATCCACCCCCGTTCATGCCGCCTCCTCTTCCTCCTCATCCTATGGGAAGGCCTCCACCCCTTGGTAGAATGTCTTCCCCTCCTCCTCCTCCATTAGGTCAATTTTCTCCTCCACCTCCACCGTTCGACCGTTTAGATCGGTCAAGTAGGTCGCCCTCCCCTCCTCTTCACAGGTACCATCATCGTAGTCCACCTTCTCCTCACCAGTGGGATGACCCTAGATCAAGTTTCAGACCTGTACCAAAGCCCTCTCCTAAGAAGCTTAGTGACCAGAGGGATCAAAAAGGTTTGTTAAACTTTCATTCAGATTACATGGAAACCTTCACCGTTTTTCTTCCAGACACAATTTCTTATTGTGTCCTTAATTTCAGTGTCAACAATTTTATTTTATCGTACTGGAGTGTTTGCACTTTGGTTTAGTTACTTTTCTTTTGTAGAAAGTTGATATACTTTGCTGTAACTTTTTTGTCACACTGTTAATTTGTCTGTAGTACAATTTGTTTTCAATGTCAAGCAGTAACTTTGGTCATTTTTTCACCCTTTAGTTGATATAGTCAATCATGAATAATTTCAATTCTGTACCACTAAGACAACATACCAACACTCTAACTTGATTCAGTAGAATGTTTTTTTTGTTTTTGTTTTTTGTTGTAGTGGTTACTGCCACATAACCTCATCTTTAATGCTCAGATTTTAGATTTTAGATTTTTTGAAAATTCTAATTAACATTTTTGAGCTGGATATTGTTTCATGTGTTAGAGATCGTTAATGCACTCAATTTCCTCTGCCTGCAGGTTCAACGCATAGTTCAGGACATTCAAATGAATCAATGGATAAGTCAAGAGAATATGTGTAGTACCACTAGTATATTAATTGAACATGTTTTGTTATCCACTTTGTTTTCTTGCCAGATGTACTTTAAAATGCAAGTTTAAGAGAAAACCTTTCACTTTACATGGCACTCTTAAGCTTCCTGTAATCAGGTTTGAGTCTTCATGTTTTTTTTTTAAAATGTGGATTTTCTTTTTTTCTCTTTCTGTTTTTTCACAATCTATGTTCATGAAATTAAAGTTTCATAAAATTGTTATTGATTTCTAGCTTACACCACTGTTACAATATGTTTCAGGAATAATCTAGTAATTTTACTGTGCCAAGTCCGGTAGTTATGGCAAATGTTATTTTTTAGAGGTATTCTAACTGTGAAATGTCTTGAAAATCCTTAAAATTGAGAATATTGTCAGTGCATGATGAAATCTTTATCATATGTGGGCCATTGACTTGCCTGGAAGACAGTAATTTATTATTGATCTTAGCTTTGAATTTGCATGAAGCATTTAAAATCGCACTGATCTGATGTCCTACTTTTTCAAATTGTTAAAATCTGGCACTTCACAGTAATAACAATCTTGTGCTCTTCCGTGTCTTTTTTTGTTTGTTTATCCACCTTCAAAAAGTTTGGAGTCAAACTAAACAGAAAGAAAATTTTTATATTTCTTCCTTTCTCCATAATATCATGTGTTGACTATTTTCTCTATCACTTTGATCCTGACATGACGACTTACCTTAAGACATGGTTGAGATTATATTTTTGTCTGTTAAATAATCTTTTACTATTGGTTAGATGCTTTTCAGTAGATGGTCATGTCAGGAAGGTGCCATGTGACCCGTACTTGCTAGCGTCCAAATCTTGTTCGGAATTCTTTTTTTGTCATTTCATACTGGACTGAATATGTTTCAGCTGGCTTCTTTAAATCATGTATTTTAATTAACATAAAGTTTTGAGTCCATATTTTGACTCTATGTGAAAGGAAAGAAATTGTCATAAACAATGATTGTAGTAAATCAATTTGGTGGCTTGTCATCTAGTCCAACTGCTTTTATCGCTGAATATTTGGAGATTGTACAGGGTATAGTGAACAGGGACTCAACTCAGATATCTATGAGAATTTTGCAATATTCTATTCAAATAAGAAGTATGGTAGAAAAGTAAGTTTTCACAACAAATGTACTTCAAACCCATTCATTGTTGCTGTAGTTGTTAACACAACTGGCTTGTCTTTCTCATACAATTTCTCTTTTTCTAAATATGAAAGCAAACCAAAAACATGTGAGAGCAAGAATGAATATTCTTGGCATAGTCCTGTAGTAGTTCCAAACTTGGTGAAATACCACTTTTGCATCTGTATTTGGTCCCTAGTTCTAAACAGATGACTTATCTTTTTAGCAGTAAATACAGTTGAATCTGATCTATTTCCAGTACCTATCTACGTGTATGTGTGGGACCTCCAACTATTTAATAGGTTACTGTAATTTAGACCTTGCTCGTGCTTGGAGATTCAGGCTATGGTGTTGTATTGTGTAAATTAACCTTTATATTTTTCAACTCAAGGAAACCAACTTTCTAGAATAAACTCTCGGCTGTGCTCAAAGCGTAATGAAGTAATATAAATCTGACAGTACTCTCAAAGATTCCTCTTCAAGACAATTTTTAAAGACAAAAATTAAGACTGCATCTATTGTGTTCATAATGTGAGGCTGTTTGAGTAGATGCAGCTGGTAGTTAAATGGCTTTGCACAAGAATGAGCAAGGAGTCTATTACTATCAAATGAACTTTGAATCCCTTTAGATGAAATTGGTGAAAGAATTCTTTTTTTGACACTCAGTCAAAAATGCAATTAAATGTAAGCTGTCTTGCAGTACTGCTAGGAGAGTCATTGTGTACACTTTGTATTGTAGTGATAAGTAAGTTATTGTATATCTTGAAACGGAATTAGTTTCCTGTTTGGATGTATTAAAATGGACTCTATATGATTTTTAAGTTTATTGATACATTGATCCACCACATTTGAAAAGTCGTCTTAAAGGTTCTAGAATCACGGCCGTGGTTTTAGACGTCCTTTCCATTGTCATCGTTAAGGCAAAGTCCTCTAACGACCACCTTCCCTCTTGAGCCATGCTCTCGAGCCTCTTTCTCGTCACACAAGAGTTTGAAAAAATTATGATAATTAGCGCGTAAGTGTTTCCTTGGTTTGAAAAACAAGTATCGTACTGCAACGCGTCTCCCTACATGGTGAAAAGCTCTTGTGAAATTTCGCCGTCGACGTAACGATATTGCTTTTAATGTCAAAATCGACGCCTTAAGTGACTCTCACAAACACTATCGACATTTGACAACGAAACGACAGCACATTGATTTCCAATGTTGAAAACCAGTAGTCGCTTTGAGAACCATTTTTGCTTCGATTCCGACATTAAAAACTATACCGTTTCGACATCGCATGCCACCGTCCAGGAAAATCTTGGTAGCAGAAACGAATTTGTGATTCCTCATTAACACGATTGTTAGCATACATGGTGAGGGGTGTGTGATCGCTAGCACCATAAGACGTGTGGGAAGTAGGAGGATGGCTGGTCATCATGTTAGAGGCTAGAGCGTACGCTCTCGACGAGCGCGCGAATAGTGTTGACTCGCATTCTGCTGTTGACAGATGACGGTCGAGGTCGACGTCTGCTGATCCGCAGTGGCTCCATCTAGGAAACATTTCGTCAACTCTCAGTCATATGATCGATCTCGGGACTACCAGCTGAAGAAGATGGCTAGCCAAACTCAAGGAATTCAACAGCTTTTAGCTGCCGAGAAACGGGCAGCTGAAAAGGTTTCCGAGGCAAGAAAGCGTAAGTATTTCCTTAAGCTATCCGGCAGTAATTTTTTTTTTTCAAAATTCATTTTTGTTTACTGACTGGAACATAGTTTTCATGTGACCCGAATCACGAGTTCTCTTCTGCTATCAAGATTTTCCGATTTTCCGATTTTCCTTGTTGTTTTAATGCATTGGCCTTTCATATGATTACTGATAGAGCAGCAAAGAGTATGCGTTACGGTGAAGAGTCGTTGTTCTTTGGATCGTTTTACTTTTCTGTTAAATGTTCATGCACTTAACCTCCTGCTGTCAAAGGATTTTAAAACTGAAGGGTTGTTGTGTCTGTACTTTCCTGTACTGAAATAGTTACGTTTCTCCCCTGACCAGATGAGAAGGATATAACTTGGTCAACATCTTAAGTAACTGTTGGACACCAATGGAAAGGTGCAGTTTACTGATGTTTTTATATTTGTGATTCCTTTGTAACAGGAAAGGCACGACGCTTGAAGCAAGCTAAGGAGGAGGCGCAGGATGAAATCGAAAAGTACAGGCAGGAGCGGGAACGCCAGTTCAAGGAGTTTGAAGCAAAGGTTCGTTCGGTGTACTTGTTTTATTAGAAGTCACGCCTGAGTTTTTGATTACAAGTTTAATAATACCATTTTCTTTATTTTGTTTACTGCAGCATATGGGCTCAAGGGAAGATGTATCAGCTCGAATTGAAGCTGACACAAAACTCCGCATCAATGAAATGAACAAAGCAGTCCAAATGCACAAAGAAGCGGTTAGTATCTTGCCCATGCATGGTATTGACAAATTTTGATTGTAAGATTGTCCCATTAATGTTCATTTTGTCTTGTTAAAGGTCATTGAAAAGATCCTGGAACTGGTGTACGACATCAAGCCTGAACTTCACCAGAACTTCCGTGCTGCCAAGTAATTGATCCGGTGTTCACACTGGTACCACAGACTAGCACTTTAAAAAGAGCTCCTGTGTAGGCTGGAGGCCAGTTGTGGTTATGGAACAAGTTTGCTCTTTCCTCCTAAGGCTTCTGCTTATGTTTGTTGGAGTGGCCAAATGTTACAGAGTATCTGACCATTCATATCTGTTATTTAATTAAAATAAGCTGGTTATACTGGAAATTGCTCCTATTGTATAGTTATCAAGTCAAAGCTCTGAGTACTAATTGAGGGGTTCATTTTCCGATAGCTGATGGGTTCTGTAGACTTTATAGTGGCAGAACTGTAGAAATGAAATCATTAATCATTTAGTGGATATGAAACATTACTGCCTGTAGTAATAGGCTACTTCAAAGAAGCCCAGAACGGAAGTGTGAAGAAGAAAATGACATGGCAAGAGGGGAAGCGGGCGGTTCCGCTGCGGTTCCCCGCTCCCTCTCTCGCCGCGTCGTTTTCTTCTTCACTCGTCCGCTCTGGGCTTCTTTAAAGTACCCAATTCATAATGCTTTTATGTCAGTTCAAAAAATACTTTAATATTCATCTCAGAAGATATTCCATGTTGTATTTAGTTTTAAGGTGTGGTTTGAAAGTTATTGGGTATTTTGTTAGTGCATATTTATGCCCATAGTAACCTGACATCGTGCACATTCCTCATTTATGAATTTATGATAAAGTTCCAATCTGGTCAAGACACAGATTTTATTGTTGATTTTATTTCATGAAATACTATTCTGAAATGTTGCAGTATTAAACATTTACCAGCTCGTTTTAAAAATGAGAAAGTCGTCCATTTTTTTTACCGATGTTCTGTAGTAAGGCAGAAATCTGTGCTACATGCTGATATAAAACAATAAATTTCTATCAGATATTGGTTTAACTCTATAGGTAGAGTACCGTGTGGCCTAAAGAAAAAGTGAACCATCCAGCCTCGAACCCGGGCTGACATATTAGGATGCGATGGCTCTAACCACTGCGCCATTGCTTCCGCTTGACATGTAACAGACGTCAACGTGTATTAGTGTTATACAATCGCTTCCATGTTTTCATGGGGCATTGGGGCACTTCCCGCTCATTTTTGGCCAAATTAAAAATTGACAGGTTTCTGAAATCAATGCTTTACAGACATTTCTTTTCTTCTTTAGACAACGCATGCATTTAACTTCCCTATATAAACATTAGTGTGCGAGGAAAGCTCGTAAAAAAAGGAGGCATAATCATAATAATTTGTTTTATTTAACAATTCAACGTACAATCATAAGTATTGTTCACGCCACGAGTAGCTGTGCCAAAATAGAGCTGTAATCGAAACCTAATCCCCCCCCTTCTCCACCCCACGGGGTGAGTCAAAGTGGTAAGGGATGATCCTCTGGATGTCCTAAGACTTCATTAGTACAAAACAGCGGAATTTTTGAGAAATGGGGACTCTTCTTCTGATGGTAACAGTATGGTAAATTTTGACATTTAAGGTGCTCCCACAATGCCGCTCATAACTCCTAGCTTATAAGTGGACTTATGAGTGACTCATTTATCGCTTTAACGTTTAAATGCTGTTAGCATATGGCTGTTATACCCCTCTGATTTGTCAGAAAGAAACCCAGAATTATTTTTAAAACGCATTCATGCAAAATGTATGCTTCAAATAAATTAATTCCTCAAAAAGTGAGTCGCACGAGCGACCTATGTTTTACGAGTGAAAGTAGTTCCACCATCATCATTTGCACGACTCATTTTTCAGGATGACATAGTTTTAGGAAATGTTTTGTGAATGATTATTTATTTTGAATGTCCAAGAGACACTTCTCTATCATTAAGAAGATACCATTTGCCCTGTCATAACTGCATTTCTAAATTAAAGCCGAAAATGAGTCATAAGTCAATTTATGAGCCATGAGTTATGAGTGGCATTAAGGGAGTACCTTTATTTGAAGCCACTACTGACTATCTATAATTTGCAAACTTGATAAATCCATGTGCGCAAGTGGTCTGTCTGGGTGTACTCTACAAGACTATAACAGAGATCGGATAGAAAAAATATTTCTCCTCAAAAAACGGGAAGATTCTGTGGAGAATACAATTCATTGTTGAAAAAAATGTGACTATAATTCACTGAAGTTCACAACACTGACGTTCACAGATCAGAAAAACAAAACAAAAAAAAACTAACAGCTTCAGGAACATATTTTCTGTTCTCTGCCAATGAACTCAGTAAACAACGAGAATCAGCGGCCGAAACGACGTCCAAACGATAGCGAATCCACGAAATTCGCATCGGAACTTTGTCTAATAATGAACATCGTTTCGACGGCTTGGACTATTTCTCACTGGGCCAGAAGTGTTATACCTTAAAAATAGAAAAACGAATTTTTCTTACCATTCACTGAAGTTCACTCTCTTCTACAGTTCACTGATCGAAAGTAACACGGTGACGCGACGAACAGTTCATTCTCCATCCTAGTTAAACACAGCAGATTGTCGACTAGACCAGACTCGACTACGATAGGCTAGACAAGACCAGACTAAACTAGACCAGACTAAGCTAGACTAGACCAGACTAGGCTAGACGTGGAAGGCGGCCGCGAGGATAACGAAGAGCAGCGAGTAGACGACGAAGAGGACGCGGTCGATGGCGGCGGCGAGGAGCAGCCAGTCGAGGTGCGGGCTCACCCGTCGGCTGCCTATCTCCCTGCTGGTGGAGGCGCTCGGTCCCGCGATGGCCTCGCTGCTGCCGCTGCCCTCCATCATCTGCTCCGCCATCACGACGGGCATCTCCTCCTGCACGCCCGAGCACGGCCCGTGCTCCACGCCCATCATCTGCGGAAGCAATGACTGAGTTAGCCCCGCGCAAGTGCATGCGTAACTTACGTGAGTGAGCGACGTCCCGGCCGCCCGTAGTCGTAGTTTTTCTCTAAAAATTAGTCCACAACGTATTTTTTTTAATTGAAAAGAAGCGGCTCAAGTGTAGTTGAAAGCTTCAGCTTTCGTTTTATGGGAATAACACAGTTGTTTAGTTTAAGTTATCAACGATTTGTTGTGAAAATGGGGGAGCGGTGGCATAAGCTGGGTCAGATTGTGACGTTCCGCACCGGTTTTTCGCTTAAAGCTTGGCTCCCGTGCAGCGAGGCGAATGTAGCTCAAGGTTGAAGCTTTCGAATGATACCAAAAACATGATCGTTTGACGAAAATTAATAACAATTTGGAAAGACTTCATTATTTGCACCGCCTGAAGTTTTGAGGAGAAATTTTTTTCTCTCCGATTTCCGTCAAACATGGTAGCCTTGTGGAGTACACCCAGGCAGACTACTTGAGCACATCGGTTGATTAAAGTCTTAATTTAGGAAGAGTCAACAGTGGCTTCAACGTCAAAATTTACTACACACTGTCACCGGCAGAAGAGGAGTCTCCACTGCTCAAAAACGCTGCTGTGTTGTGGTTAATAGGTCTTGGGACACCCTCAGGATCACCCCTTACCATTTGGAAGCAAACCTGAAATTTTCAAAATTTCTTTAAAAATGGAAAGGGTATAAGCCTTCCCGTTTTTTGAGGAGAAATTGTTTTTCTCTCCGATCTTCGTTAAATATGGTAGCCTTGTGGAGTACACCTAGACAGATCACTTGCGCACATGGGTTGATCAAATTCTCAATTACGGAAGAGTCAACATTGACTTCAAATGTCCTGGCTGAGTCGAGTATCCGAGCAGATCAAGACCGAGGCGGTGCAAATAATGAAATGTTTCCAAATCGTTATTAATTTTCGTCAAACGATCATGTTTTTGGTATCATTCGAAAGCTTCAACCTTGAGCTACATTCGCCTCGCTGCTTTTACCCCTCAAAAGTGCACGGGAGCCAAGCTTTCAGCGAAAGACCGGTGCGGAACGTCACGCTGCCCCAGCTTATGCCACCGCTCCCCTATTTTCACAACAAATTTTGATACTTAAACTAGACAACCATGTTATTCGCGTAAAATGAAAGCTGAAGCTTTTAACTACACTTGAGCCGCTTCTTTTCCCTTAAAAATGCATTGGGGACTAGTTTTCAGAGAAAACTTACTAGTACGGGCGGCCGGGACGTCACTCACTCACGTACGCACGCGCGTCTCTAACTTTACAGACTTCGGGTGTCGTCCATAAATTAAGTAAGACAAGACTGGCCGCTTTTGGACCCACTTTTTTCCCCTTGTAAGACGAATAACCTAACTTTGCTTATGGTACAGGACCGTAAGGTAGGCGCAGACTACCTCCGCCCCTAAGAGCCTTACGTAATTTATGGACAGCCCCCTGGCCATAGCTATGAGAAATAATAGGTGGTCGAAATGTCGATTATCGAAATCGAACATATTTCAACGTCAAATCGACGGCACTTAGTCAAAGAAATCGACCAACTTTCGATTTTGACGTTGAACAGATATCGATTCGATGTGCCATTTCTCACTGGGAGACTACAACTTGTGAAATACACTATCACGACGGGAAATTCTTTTGAAGATCTTATTACTCATATACTAACGCTGTGTTTACACGCAGCATTTATCGGCCTCCTGGTCAGTTCATCTTTGTCGCTCTCCGTAAGAGGGGAAGAGAGGGAACGACAGTAAGAGCGCTCTCTATACAAATGTAAACATGGCCCTAGAGTCCAGGTTAGGGCCTAGACAGTGCACCGCACCTGCTCGATGTAGCTGCTGAGCAGGAGGGCGCGGCCGCACGGCCCCGTCAGGAAGTGTTTAAGCGACCAGGGAAGTCCCGCGGCGTGCGGCTGCCGGGCGATATTGAGGACCACGACGGCAACCACCAGCGAGGCGCACACCAGGTACAGGCTGGCGGCGTAGAACACCACTGCAAAGACACAGTCATTCTCAAAACATCGCCGCAAGTGACAATAACAAAACATAAAACAAACCCAAACGGAAAATAAGAAGCTTAATAGATCTTGTAGATCATCTGCTTTAGATCTTCACTGATCTACAAATGCGTTAGACTAGATGTAGATGAGTGTAGACGTCTAACAGATGCCTAAATTACCTCTGCGACTACCTTAATATAAAAAGAGCTCTACGGGCATCTAGTAGGCATCCAGAAAGTAACCATTTAGACGGCTATTAGACGTAGATATTCGATGTCTCATAAACATCTATTAGACGTCTATATTCCGTGTGGGTTTATAATCAATTTAAAAAATTAAAGAAGTCAAAGCTCCATGAGCTGAGATCCCAGTGAGAAATGGTACATGGAACCGACCTCAAACCGCAGTTAAACTTCAGAAGTTCGTCGATTTTTTTTTTACAAAATCATCAGACTCGACGTCGATTTGACTCATCGACGGTAAATCGATGTGCGATTTCTGACTGGTCACTCACCAATGAGAGGCGTCTGATTGGTGAGCACAGGCAGGCTGTGGGCGAAGTAGATGAGGAAGAGACAAATGAGCATCGCGTTCACGCCGCCAAGGATGATCTTCTCGCCAGCACGCGGCGGCAGGAGGAACGTGGCCAGGCAGAGCAGGATCACCACTGCGAGAAAGACAGTTCATTAAGTTAGTTTGCCACTCGCTTCTTATCCGGTCGGTCACAGTAACTGTTTTACACTGTGACGCCGCCTTCAGCAGAGCAGCGAAGAGAGTCGCCTGTGAGGTAGGCAGCCAGGCCAGACAGCTGTGCATCGCACTTGAGCTGTTGCCTACCTACCAGGCGCTCCCCTACGCACCAGATACAGAGATATACGCATTGAATTGCTCAGTAAAACTGTCAACCAAAAAAATACAGTTATTGCCCACAAAATCCCAAAGAGGTCTTGCGATACCCCATGTGCTGTTTTTTCACTCATGGTGGTATCAACGGGATTCGAAATTATCATCAAAACTAATGAAAAAGTCGTCTACAACGATTAATGAATTCTTTCGAAATAATCACCAAAAGTGACGAAAAATCATTACATAGTGATGAAATTGTCATCAAAACTAGTGAAAAAGTCGTTTACAAGCATTAATGAATTCTGTGTTTAAACAAATAAGGAAAAAGACAAGATTTTTCGTAATTGGGATGACATGTTTTTAGCGTGTCATTGCAGTTCCTCACCGACTGCCGGCGTGTAGATGACTGCCCGGTACGTGCCGGGCTCCCGGTGCACTGCGATGCTGTAGACCACGCCTGAGAAGGGCACAGTCAAACCTTCCTCCAGTCGCTCGTCGTACTCGTGCGTGACCTTGTCGACGACGAACTCGCCGGTGAGGCCTGGGAACTTAGAGTTCATTTCTTTTGTGGATGATAGTGCAATGGAGACGCACCGACGCATCCGATCATCGCACTGTTACATCGTTACAAACAAAAAGCTCTGTATTACATAGGACTTTGCACGTACATGTAGCACAAAGCAATTCTTTGCAAGTTGTCAATGATTTTGTTTGTATTACGAAGGATTTGCTTCATTTTACAAACTTAAATCCTTTGTAATGCAAACACAATTCTTTTAGATTACATAGGATTTTAAGCTTATGTAATACTATGCGACAACATTTTGTAACGATTCAAGAGAGCGAAAACACATCTGGTGAGCGTGAACATCGATTTCACACAATAGGTAATGCATGACATGGCTGTCAAACGCTAGGAAATGCATGACGTCATGACGTCCCAATGAGAAATAAGACGTCGTTTACCCGTGCTACTCATATGAGTTACTCCGACGTCGAATCTCCCGGACTTCGTCCAACAAGTCGATGACTTTTCGGAGCTTGACGTCGATTTGACTTCGGTTTGACGTGACGTCGTACTCATGCGTGACATCGTGACGTCACACACGAGGTATTGCATGACATTGATATCACACGCTGATTACGCGTTTGAGTTTTGTATTATCGTCTGTCCTCACCTCCAGCCTGTGCGATATATTGCCGATCCTCAGCTGGTTCCTGTCCAGGGTCCAGGAGCCCAGGAGCAGGCTGCACTGGTGCTGCTCGAAGGGCCAGCGCCGCAGGTCCATCTGGCAGTAGGCCGTCAGCAGCGCGGAGGGCGCCCACACCACGCGGCCGTCCGGGTACAGCGACGCGGACGCCCCCTCCAGCAGGCCCTCACCCTTACCTGCCAAACTAGCCCGGGAAATATGAATCATAACAGTCATGTATGGTGCTGTATGGCATCATATACATGATGCGTAAAATATCGCATCATATATGTTCATTGTAGGTAACGAGCTTCTCACAAGGTATCATCTCATCATGTGTATGATATCATATATTTATATATATTTTGTATATTTTATATTATGTCATATAATGCTATACATGGTCACATATGTGTAGAATTAATTTGCTCTGAGGGAGATTTTTGATACCGTATATGACTGCATACGATAACATACATGACTATGGTACCATACATGACCATTTATGATTCCAGTTTGCCCGCAAAGGCAGACAATACACTAAATCACGAAAAAAAACTTTAAATTCATGCTTGAGTTGTAACCGAGTCTTGGATCTTGAGTCGCGCATTTTGTGACCATTGAAAAACTTTGACACCAAAAACACCGTCCGAATAACTTCGTTTCTCTCTGGACTCTGAGAGCTTCAAGCTTACCCATTTTTGAGAACTATGTCCGGAAACCAGATATCCTGCTTGCTCAGGTGCAGGACCTTGATGGCCTGGAACTCCTTGGTCGTGGTATCCTTCCAGGTGCTCCTGCTGTCCCACCATTCCTGCCAACACACTGCCGTCACCACTCACAGTGACTGACTGACTGATTCGCACTGCACTCACAGTGACTGAAGACGATGTCTTAATTTCAGATGAATTTTTTTAAAATATAAGCTTAATATCGCGTTTTTAGGCGCAATGACAAAAAATGTCAAGAAAATCTCTCGCATATTACAGTTAGAATTCTAAGAAATCAAATTGAATGCGTGCACCACAAAATAAGTAGTAAGATCGCTCCTGGACCACCACTCACCAGCTTCACGTAGGCGCTCACGGACACCAATGACTGCATTTCACTCTGAAATCATATGAGCAGGTCTCATGTTTAACGGGCATTTTAGGCAATACCACAAATGGGAAAATAAACTCAATTCTGAATTCTGAAAAAGATGACTCCTGTTGTTATGACCACCTCACTGAGAAATAGTTCACACTGTAATGTGTCGCGCTGATTTCAGTTCAAGAGCTCGGATGTGGTTTTCCCTTTAAAGATATTGACACTCAGTTTTAAATCTGACGAGATATACTGACCAGGGCGATGTGCTTGATACCCAGGGTGATGTCCACGTCGGTGGGCTTGCCCAGGTCTGGCCGCACCCAGGCGTCATGCGCATCAGTGAGCTGACTTTTCAACCGCAACACGTCCGAGGTAGTGTATGCAATGGGCGCTCTTGTCGCATTCCTGGCAGGAGTTGGATCTGAGCAGAGCGTGGCAACTTATATTATAATAGGGCAATAACGTCAGGTCAATTGATAAATTTATAACAACAAACGATTAACTTGGTCATAACCGCCGTTTTTAATGTAATGGCTCTGCGTTACTGCATTACGTTGCGATTGTCAATACTTGAAGAGCGGTCTCGTTCATCAACGTTAATGACTGACTAACGTTACGTTATAATAACAAACGTTGAACGAAGACAGTTGAATGTAACTTATATAGAGTTTCCACAACTGTAAAAATTTTATAGACAAAGCCTGCCTACCACTCAACAACCATGACATCCTAACAGACGCGTTGCGTGCTAAAAAGGGTCAGTCTATGACATTTTCATTAGTTTGGAAACACTCACTAAATCACTATTATTCCGTTACGTTGAGTTACGACGCTCTGTTGTCAAGTTATGGAAATAGGGACGCGATGGTGGGAATCGAATACTCGTGTCCTGATGACTTACCGGCGGTTGCAGCGTCCACCACAGCACGGAGAGTTGCGATCACTATCACGGCGAACAGTTGTATCCAAAAAGCCATGTTGGGCGGTATCCTTAATCCTCATTCACAGCCCTAGCAGTCCAGCATGCCAGTAGAATTTAAGGGGTAGAGGTCTAATGAGAGTAAAGGGTAAGGGACTAACTTTGAAGGTCAGAGGGGGCTGGCTGAAGATCTGACCGTCAGTCCTGAGGCGACGCGGCAGGGGGGGAATTGCAACTAACACTGCATGTTATCGAGGCACTTGTCGGTCGTAGACTGGCGGTAGGCTGCCGCAGAGACTGTGATACCCTCGGAGGAGGAGGGCGATAGGAGACGGGAGGCGGTGTGTGGGGAGCGTGTTGAGGAAGGCAAAACATGAGTAAGAAGGAAGCTGGAGGAAACCGGAGGGGCGAAGCTCACGCAGTGACCGCTGTACTACTTAACGGTTTTTTTCTTGCTATCATCTTAAGTTTTCAAGTTCGGCCATCAAAACCGACATGCAGATGTCAAACTTTGATTTCTACCTAACTTGTAACTCGACGTGTCCAAATCAAAATCTCGTATCTTTTCGGTACTCGTCCGAAACCACGTAAACGTCGCACCCCGCGGTTCAAAACCCCG
>CABIKL010000181.1:0-28507 GCA_902196195.1 Aptinothrips rufus | reverse complement strand
CCCCCCCCCCCCCCCCCCCGCGGCCTCGTGACAAGCAGTGGACTTCTTTATTTATTACTGTATTGCGGGGGTGGAGGCCACGCCCCAGACGACACAAAACGACTGCAAAGCTCGGAGATAAACGCTTCGACCAGACGGTAATTACTCGACTACCCTTTCGATTGTTCGTCATGTTGACGTCCGCACGGCTCGGCTCGGCCCGCCAGGCTCGTCACTGCGGGGTCGCTTATTGCCCCCTCCTTCTTATTCGCAGTCATAACTTCGTCATTCGGTCCGCTGTGCTCCTCGCGTCTCGTCTCCTGCTCCGCGGGCCGCGGCGCGATGGTGGGACGTTTGTTGTGGTCCTAGGTCATAGGCTCGCAGCCCGCGATAAGGATGACGTCACTTGACTATCAGCCGCAGCATCGTCTGCTATCACCCCCGCTCCGCCTCGGCTCGGACACACCTCCTCGCCTCGTCATGGGGCTGCACTGCCTGCAGCTTGGAGTCTAGAGCCTCGCGCAGTGCAGAGTGCATAATGAGCATTGTTTTGTTTGTGCAAGCTCTACATAAATGTCTCATTTATTGTGTCGATTAATATGAGGCATGCAATTTTCGAACATCGAAGCAAGTGAAAAAAAAAGAGAGTTTTATGCAAACTTAACAGGCGTGAATACAAGTTAGATCGCCTTTTCTGTATCGCGGATCGAAGCTTTAACGATTTTAGTCCCTTTCAGATCACATCTCAAAAGCTGACTGTGAACAGATGCAGGTGCTCACTGACGTCAAGACCCGAAGTCATTGATGTCTTGGGGCATCTTTCATTAATTTTGTTGTTGCTGCCGTCGAACTGTTTTTCATTTATGTTTTGATGTCTTCAAGATGATATTATTCGCGCAAAGAGCAATGTGTAGCTCGATCGTTATTACTTCAGGACGGCCTTCTATCATGACCTTTAGCCCCAGATTATGGATCGATGAAAAATAAACAGTTTCACCCAGAGTTGGTTTTTGTGCGTGACTGGACTTTGAAATATGGCTTTGAAAGCCACTGCCACTGAGTACATATTTCCGGTTCTGTGGAGGGGTTGTTAGATCCACCCGTCTCACCTGCACTGCTTGATTTAACTTTACCTGTGAGTATGTAGCCATCTTCCCGAGCATCTCCCATGCGGTGTAATTTCCTCAATTCTCGGTGAATGTCATACAGTACCGTGCCCTCCACAGCGCTCTCATGTCGGTACGAGGCTCGGCGTGACTTTGGCGGGAAACGGATCGCACACATGCTTGCTTCCCTCCCCCACTCGCTCGCAACTCGATAAGGCCTCCTTCCTCGTCGAGCCAGTGAGAAGAAGAAGGAAAAGAAGGCATATATATTATGGACTTTGGCAATGTTAGAGTCCTCAAGTTGGACTCTGAGATGTTTCATTTCTTTTGTAGTAATAACCCTGCAACGTTATCTTGCGTGGGAGTCATCAGAAAATGCTGCACGATTGAGGCGTACTTATTTATGCATTCCTTGATAGTGACTGCGTATATAATGCAAGAAAAGGGACATATTTCTGATCTTAAAACCGCATCTTCTTTCCATGCCCTTTCTGCTCTCCCCGCCCTTGCTTTGTCGGCTGAGACGGCTGTTCATTCTCGTAATGAAGCCCACCATGCATAATTTAGTGCATCGAAATCGGATCTATCTTACGCGTTGTGTGTACTTCTGGAACGCTTTGCATGTGGGACTGCGGACTTCACGCGACCCGACCTAGCCGGGCCCGGCCCAGCCCAACCACCACCGCACCATGGAGTGCGGGCGGCGTACCGACAGGCCAGTACTGCTTGTTGCTGGAGGCGGGGCGGGGTGGGGCGGGGCGGGGCGGGGCGGGGCGGGGCGGGGCGGGGCGGGGCGGGTAACACCGCAGGCGCACGGAAGAATACGCTCACCGCCGCTATACTTTCCACTATGTGAGTAAGTCCCGTTGAAATATTATGACATTTCCGTCGCTGATAAGGTGCCGGCCACTGGAGCACTCAGGGCATACCAGCGGAGGAGTCTCCGCTTGGACATTGAGCGTACTGTACAGGAAGTTAAAAACCTGGATACTGGGCAAAGAAACGCGATGCGCGCAATTTCTCACAGAACGCTTTTAATTTTCATACTGGCGCGGAGTAGCGCAGCTGGAGAGGCGATCGCAGCAGTTGTCTCCCCAGTCACTGGTCGAGATGGCGGACTAGGCGCGGGACAGAAATCGCGTTTCTTTGCCCAGTATCTAGGTCTTCCCTGGCAATGTCGCCTGCTCGCCTCAAGGAATCCATGCAACCTCCCCACACAAGAGACCTGGAGATGAAAAATTGTGCAGCTGGAGAAAGCACGTGTCCGTTTGAGAATGACCAATAGAGTGCATTTGAAAATGAGTGATCAAGCTCTGTCAGCACGCCCAGTTGGCATCTGAACCTACGGAGGCTGCCTCATATTTCATCACATGATTTCAGGTCTGTTTCCCTTCCTAATCAGTGACCAAGGGGGGTATTTTCCTTCCCTTCCCTTCCTTCCCTCGCTGCCGTGTTGAAACGAGCAGCAGTCAGGACTGCCGCAGCGCTGCGGCGAGTGGACTGCCCTGGAGGTGTCGTAGCCGGTGTAGCCCACGGTCTACGGCCAGAGAACAATACCCCCCCCCCCCCCCCCCCCCCCCCCCCTCCGCTGCCCCGCTCCACACCGCTCCGCACCCAGCCCTCGCCTCGCGTTAAAGCGGTCCCTGCAGGAGGTGGAGAGAGAGCAGCCTCCAGGTATTTCAGTAGGGAGAGTGAGGGAGAGAGAGAGTGCAACTCATGACGCCTTCCGTCCAGTCGACCCTCGCCGGCCTCAGAGCCCAGGCCTCCATCGGCCAGCTCAGGCCAGCCCAGGCCTCGCCCAGGAGGCCTTGCCCGGAGGCCCGGAGGCCTCGCCCAGGCCAGGCTGACGGTGATCTGGTTCCCCTTGGGTTCCCCAGTGGCCCGCGCGCTGCCGACAATGGACTCCAGGCTGCCGCTCTGCGTCCTCGGCGCGCTGATGCTGGTGAACGCCGAGAATAAGTACCACCTCACAACCGTCACCGAGAACCCCCAGACGAGGAGGGTTACGGTGGAGTTCCCCGAGGAGGCCCTGGAGGACGTCTCGGAGCCCAGTGAGTGCCCTTCGCCCTTCCCTCTTTGTGAGAGTGCGCGCGACCATGAAATCGAGGTGCGGGGTGGGTCAGCAAAACACAGAAAAAACAAAAGCCGGTTTCTTGGAGAATCACCGACGAATCAAGCGAAAACAAATATTTTTGTAGGTCATTTTGAGACTTTCCTTTTATTTATTTTTTTAGAAATGACCATAGCAAGCTGGAAACTGCCTTTTAATTAAGGCTAAAAATAAAACATTTTATTTTAAATAATTTTCTTCTTTAATTTGTTGACAGTTTTGCTTCAGAAACTGTGTTTTAGGTACGAAGAAGTCTTATAGTTTTACCTTAGGATGTGATATTTTTTTCTTTTTTAGTTTCAAGCATAGCCTTTTCTGGAAACATTATTCGGCGGTCTTCTTTTTTCTCTGAAGGATTCCAATGGGATTAGTTCTAGCTGTGTCCCTCGTGTCCCTCGTGTCGCAGGCGGGCTGCAGGCGCCGTGCGGCGCGCTGGCGTGCGCGGCTCGCTGCCGGTCGCTGGGCCGCGCGGCTGGGCGCTGTGACCGGGACCGCGGGGACCGCTGCGTGTGCAGGCAGCCGCGGGTGACGGGGCGCTGCATCGTCTCCTTCCTCTGCAGCGGCGGCTCCAGCGTGGCCATCACCAACATCAACAACCTGCCGGGCCCCGGCACCAGGCGCTTCGTAGGACGCCGCCGTCCTCGACCGTACGACTGGACCAACTCCCCGGGCGTCGACGGCTACCTGGACTCGAGCGACGACAGCGACGACTACTGACTGACCGGGCCGCCATCCCTAGTCCGGGGGCCCGTGGGGCAGGCAGCATGCAGGCAGGGGGAGATAAAAAGGGTGCCTGCCTGCGGTCGCTGTGCGAGCGACCCATCGGGTAGGGACGCCGATGCCAATTCGGCTATTCAAGGAATCAATTATTTTTCTATGGAATCGATTATATTCAATCGATATTTATGATTAATTGTTTAATATTGATTGCATCAATGAGTTTGAAGCGATTGGTAGTTGCCCTAATTTTCGACGTAAGTTTTACGTTTTCAGCAGAAAACAGTCGGAACAAAAATTGATTATTTCTTCAAAGACATTGGTTTGGGAGCATCTAGCTTTTTGTTAATTTTATAATCGGGCAGTTAAAAGCATAAAAAAAAAGATCTATTCTGACTAAAAATTGTTTTTCGATGTCCATTTTTGCCATGGATGAGAAGGGGAGTCGTCGCTGCTCGGTGGGCTGCCTACCAGGCGGCGTCACTCGGTGTGTTTGGACCCCACTCCACTGTCTCACTGTGCCTCAGGCCAGCCGCCGACAGAGGGGCCATGTTGGCTGCCGTGTCGTATGAAGCTCCCGGAGACTAGCAGCCAGCACAGCGAGAGTGCCGCCTAGGTTGCCTATTCTGTCGTTCGCGGGCGGATCGGCTGCCCTCTTGAGTTAGCGACGCTGGCGCTGCTCCCTCCATCTGTCAGGATGGCCGAGCGGTCTAAGGCGCCAGACTCAAGGTTCCCTTGCCCGCGCTGCGGGTTGAGTGTTCTGGTCCTCATCTGAGGGCGTGGGTTCAAATCCCACTTCTGACATACAATTTTCTTCCGGGTACACTTTTGTGAAACTTCACCAACATCGATTGTGACAAGAGTTGCCGCATTAGATTCAGAATTTTATTTGTGTACTTAAAATCGTTAGGTCGTAATACTTCAAGCGCGACTATTGTGGTTGAATCGACCTTAAGACAAGCCTGGTTGGATACTTTTCAAAAAAAAAATCTTCTGGAAAAACATCACAGTTAAAAAAAACGCCTTTTTCCAAATATTTGATAACAGCTCGATGTGTTAATTTTTTTTGAAAATTTAAAAGATATCGAAATAAAAAAAAAGACAAATTATTGTCAGCAGGATGTTTTCTTTACAGCCGTAAATTTTGAAACGCCGAACTTGATCTAGTATAGACGTGACGCAGTGTAACGCCGTGTGGCTGAGCGTACTGGAGCGTGGCGCAGCGTGGCGGGGCATGGCGGGCGGGCCCGAACTCGTGTGGCGTGTGGCCAATGATCACATCACAGAGGTACTCTACATCACAGCGCAGTAGCGTCACACACGTGGAGCTGCGTGGAGCTCATCCTGCTTGACGTAAACATGTCGTCCCCCTGCCGTCCTCCTCTACCCCCTATCCTAGTGGGCCTGTCTCCTCTCGCGCGCTAGCCCTGGCGGCGGCGGGAGGCGGGACCGCGGGTCGGCTTCTGATTGGCTGCACCGGCCGCGTGGTCCTCACGCCATACCGCGCGCCAAAATAACCGTCACCACCGCGTCGTCGCGGCCCTGTCGCGGCCCGAGGGCGGGGCGCGGCGGCGAGTAGAGGGCCTCAAAGTGACGAGGGTGGCGGGGCCTATCATGTCGGCTGCTCGTCCTTCTTTTCAGCTGAATGAGATGAGAGCGAAGTGAGCTCGCGGGGCAGTAAGCCGCCGCGCAGCGGGGGGTGGTTTCCGCCCCGCGACCCCTGGCCCCTATCTCACTTTCAAATTCAGACCATGTCCATAATGCATTGAACGCTGTGCTGCAGAGGGAAGCACCATAATACAAGTAGCTCTTCCACTTCTGCCTGCTGAAAGCTTACACGTGCCTGTGGGAACGGGAGTTATTCACCAGATGGTCCTTCTCAGTCGCCGTTTGTAGTTAGGCCCTTGGCGCGAGTTCTTATTGTTTATCTCAGGTCCGCGCCGCGTCGGGCGCGGCTACGTCCCGCACGTGCGGAGGGGTGAGCTCACGCCTGGCTCTGGTCGCTGCACCACCATCCTTTACTTTCATTCGAGAAGTGGGAACCGGTGGGAACAAGCAGGTCGAGAAGCGCCGAAAATGAACAGCTCCTGGAAGCCGACACCGCTTGAAATTCACACTTCCGGAACGAAAGGGGAGGGAACAGACCTGCGCCGGACGTTCGGGAGTTACGTGGGTTGATTGCAGGTGAACTGCCTCTGCTCGCCCCTCCTCGTTGCGTAGCGGACACGGCCATGGCCTGGGCCAGTACTTGCCAAGGCCGCACCCGCACGTGCCCCGCTCGCGATCCGCGCACTCTACCGGGAAAGCGAACGGGTCAGGGAACAGGGGGGGGGGGGGGGGGGGGAGGATTCGCGAGCCTCCGTCCCTGTGGAGGGAGGAGGAAACACAACAACAACAGTTGAAGGAGTCCGCGCGTGGCATGGCACTGCTTTCTAGTGACTCAGATGGCTATGAATGGCGTAATTTGTTAGGTACCCGTTCGTTATCTTATCTAAGTCAAGCATGTTTCTGAGGCTCACAAAGTACCTTTTCACGCTGGCGCAACAAGCATGATCCCTTACCTTACATCTCATCTCACCAAACGGCGTTCGTTCAGATATCATTCAGTCTGATCATAAGCTTTTTTTTTCTTTTTGTATTTTTGTAACTTTTGTTAACTGCCTTCTAAACTCTGACATAACACGCCCGCCAGTATTCCTGATCTCCACTGGATGCAAAAAAAAAAAAAAAAAAAGTCATGCAATGATGAAATACTTTAGGTTTTGTTGAATCCTGTTTAAATAAGTGCTGACACGCCGATCAAAGATGGGCGACACATTTAAATTTGTGCATTGAAAACATACTGTTCAGTGTTCCATCGCCCTATCCAGTTCATTGTGGCTATCCATAAATTAACTTACTTTATTCTGCATTTAATGTAGTTATTCCGGGCGGAGCGGGGCACTGATTCTTTGTCCTCCCGTCTGCATCCTTTACCTGGCACCAACGCATCCCTTGCCATTTCCACCGCTTTTCAAGGTCCTTCCCCCTTACAACGCCCCTAGTAAACACCCCCCCCCCCCCCCCCCCCCCCCCCCCCCCCCCCCCCCCCCCCCACGGACCACCGCGGCCGATTCGATAAATACAAGCCGCAGTAAACAAGCGGCAGTCAGAAAACGGGCGCCTCCGCTCCGCAGTGTGAGCTGTGAGCTGAGCTGAGCAGCTGTACGCAGGGTTACTGTACGAACAGTCCCTCAACGAGTGTCACGACGTGATGTGTCACCAAGGATAACTTACAACGTGTGTCGAAAAGAATTTCGCCACTTTACTACTCAGTGTTCATTTGTTTTATTTCGTCTGTCTGCTTCGAGAGATACGACTCAGATAGTGAGAGAATCTTCGAATTTAGGCAGAACCTGCTCCCTGCTCCTTTGGGCAGAACTGCTGAAGATGTCATTCAGCAAAAACATCAGGCAATGTAACCGGAGAGCTTGTTGCCTGCTAGCGCCTATAAGGTAATTTGATGAGGGCTCTTGCCGTGACTTCGTGAAGTAATTGTGGGTTGTGATGAGTGCAAAGAAGCGCGTGCAGTGATGTGAAAGTCCTAAGGAAATCGTTCTGCGTGAGCGAGAGAAGTCTGCGAAAGCGGGATCAGCAGTTCATGAGTAATTGAGCGTTTTCCGTTGCTTGCGCAATATGTTGATTTCGTTTTCCGTGGAATAGACTTGATGAATACAAGCCACTTTTCATTTCGTAGTCGAATGAGTCCTTGATGATACAGCGGTCATTTTGACATTAAAGCTGCGGGGTGCTGGTCCAACGAGTTCTTTTGAACACAGTGCCGCCCACGGATGTAGTTTGCATAATGGCCGCTAGCTGAATGGGTGGCGCTGAGGTGTACGATGTTCATTTGTTTATACAAAAGCGTCTGTTCGTTGATGGTCGAGATGTGTGTGACGAAAGTGA
The DNA here is from genome assembly GCA_902196195.1 of Aptinothrips rufus. Lineage (NCBI taxonomy): Eukaryota > Metazoa > Arthropoda > Insecta > Thysanoptera > Thripidae > Aptinothrips > Aptinothrips rufus. Next base: position 20,650 of record CABIKL010000181.1, on the reverse strand, counting down.
ACTTCTAATTTAGGGCCTAATGAATAACTATTGACGCTTTCGATCGTTCCGATTTCTACTATATGTTAACGGTAAAATTTTATAGCATCGTAGGAGGAAAATCTGTCGGGGCTTATCAACCAAGGTAAACTCAATGTTATCCAAGCACCAGGCACTCAACAGCTGATAAAGGAAATCGAAAGTGCGAGAAAAGTCTTTATTTGAAAAATTATTTGTAAAAGTGACATCTGCAGTGTGCAGTGAAAGTCAGTCCGTACGAATAATAAAAAAAAACTTTATCACAGATTGGTTATTAAAACGGTGCACTTAACACAAGTATGTTATTTATTTGGACATGCCTTGCAAAATAATTTAATAAAGCTAGGAATTTTTGTTTTCATCATGAAGCTAACTTAAGGTCTGAAGTTTTCAACTTAATTCTTGCTCTGAACACTGCAATTTGTTTTATTTTTTATTTTGCAGGCAACTGAATATTCAAAGTGTAAATACATTACGACCCAGCCAAAATCAAGGAGTCAAGATGCCAGTTTCTCAGCTGCGCGTTTTGTCAGCAACACAATGGAAATTACTGTCTCAACTTCGAGATTATTTGACCAAAGGATCAGAAAATGGTTATGTCTTCAACCTCACCAAGGAGTGGGTGTCGCTTCTTCAGAAATTACCAACGCTTCGTATGTCTAGTCTTGCACAGATTAAGCCAAAACAGGAAAGCAATCAGTCAGTTTCATCCTATTCAGCAAGTACTGATCAAGTGAATGTAACAAATGCTTCATCGCTTGCATTTGACAATGCAACAAAACTAAACGCAGCTTCAAAAAAATCTGATGATGACTCTCCACCACCACCACCACCACCACCATCCTCATCAGACTTAGGATCCTCAAAATATTCACAGGTTTTGGCTAATTTAAAGTTGTTTGGTGGTGATAATGGAAAAAACAATGGAGATACTTTACAAGAGAAGACAAAATGGACACCTCAGAAAGAGACTGTCTCAAAGGTACAGACTTTGAAGTTTAGGATTATTACTTTTGAATTAATCGAATTATCATAATATTAACTTATTTGTGTTATCTTTCAGCACACCATTCTTTCCCGAACACGGCATGTGATCAATGCTGTGGATACTTCAACTCACCCTCCATCCAGACTGAAACGCTTAGAAGATTTGCTACACCACTTTTACCAGTTTCCTGAATCGAAGATGTATGCAGCAAAGGTGAGACTCTTGCCATGTGAAAACAATATTTATTTGATTTAAACCGGTTTTGATGAAGGTCTTTCTCATCTCTTAGGAAGGGGCTGTTAGTGTTCTTCTCCGAGTTCGCAATGAAGCAGTAGATGAACCAACTATCGCTATATCGCGAGAAATTCTGACAACACTTGGATACATTGACCCTGTACCCGGCCCTGGAATAAGGATTTTGTCCATAGATGGTGGCGGCATTAGGTAAGTCTAATATTGTTCTACAAGTTCCCTTGCATACAGTGAGTCTAAAATTTTGAAAACAAGCCGTATACTTCATTTATGTGTAATGAAATTAGTTTAATTCTGCACTATTTAAAATGCTGCTTTTCAATTCACAGAGGAGTATTAGTTATTGAAATGTTAAGAAAACTAGAAGAGCTGACTGGGAAAAGAGTTTATGAATTATTTGATTACATCTGTGGTGTTAGTACTGGAGCAATTTTAGCATGTGTTTTAGGTGAGTCTCTTTAAATATATTTTGATATGAAAATCACCAATTTCTGACGATTTTGATCTTATCTGATACCTTTTACTCTCCTCAGCACCTCAAAGAATATCCTTGGATGAGGTGTCAGTCCGTTATAAAGAACTGAGCACCAAAATTTTCACTCAAAATCCCATTTGGGGAACCAGTAACCTTGTCTGGAGCCATGCATACTATGACACAACAATGTGGGAGGACATGCTCCGGACGTATGTTGGTGACACTAAGCTCATTCACACTAGTCGAGATCCTCTTTGTCCTAAAGTAAGTCTTTCTTATGGGAGAAAGGTATTTTGCTTGTTTTAACTTTTATAGCAAAATGAAAATAATAATTTTTCTCTCCTTTAATTTTTTTAGTTCAGTGCTGTGTCTACTGTGGTGAATCGCGAGCGAGTGTCAGCATTTGTGTTCCGCAACTATGAATTGCAGCATCGAATCCAGTCCCAGTATCTTGGCAGTAGCCAACATGCAGTTTGGGAAGCTGTCAGAGCTTCTTCCTCTGCTCCGACTTACTTCGAAGAATTTAAGCTTGGAGATCTCCTTCACCAAGTAAGGAAATTTATCATTTTCCTTAACTTTGTAACAGCTTTTCTAATGATGAAATTTAAGGTTTAGAAAATAACATCTTCTTTCCGTTATAGGACGGTGGTATTATGGTCAATAATCCTACTGCTGTTGCAATTCATGAAGCTCGTCTGCTGTGGCCTGGGGTACCTCTCCAATGCGTACTTTCTTTTGGAACTGGACGGTGCAACCCTGTGTCCCAAAGGATTGAAAGTTCTGAGTCAGCAAAAGGATCTTCTTGGAGGAACAAGTTCAACAAAATTTTAGACAGTGCTACAGATACTGAAGGTAAAACAGTATTGTATGAACTCATGCTTTGTAACTCTTTCTTTTTGTTTGGAATTTTTAAGTGAATGCATTAAATCTATTTTAGCTGTGCACACGCTGCTGAATGATCTGATGCCAGGAAATGTGTACTACCGTTTCAACCCATACCTCACAGAAATGGTGTCCATGGTAGAAATTCAACCAGAGAAGATTTCTCAGCTTGAATTGGATGCCCAGATGTACTACAGGCGCAATGAAGAGAAGTTTAAGGAGGCTGCCAAGGCTCTTGTCCAGAAAAAAAGTGCTGCTCAAAGAACATTGGACTGGGTTAATCTCCAAGCTAAATTGATAGGACTGAAATCAAACTTGTAGTTACTTATATATTGCCATTACGATTCTATTAGAAGTTGCCATGCTGTTTTTGAGAATAAATTTTCTGTTAATTTCCTGTTATTTACGTACTATCTAGGGAAATAAATATCAACTGTATTTGTTATCAGGTTTGTCATGTGCTACCTGACTGCAGTTGAATGTTTGACACTAATTGGTATTACAATATTTATTTGGTTAATATAGAGGAGTTTGGAGCTGACTGTGATAACTGATGGTCCAGTCATCAGTTTCATTTATGGTTAAGGGCGCAAGTAAAAATAAAGCTGCTGTCCTCTCCATTTTTACTTGTAAAGATTTTGTGTTTGTGTTTGCTGTTGGAGGTGTTAGTAATTAATTCTACTTTGTTGTAGACTAGCCAATTTCATGTTTAAAATTTTGTTTGGGCTCTTTCACGCTTATTTTTACTTCCATTTAGAAGAAAACGCGTGCTACAGCACTTGCTCTTGGCTTTTGCAACTCAACTGAAGCTTAAAAAGTGGAGCAATGAATGAGGTCTTCTAAGCTATTTTTACCTGTGATATTTGATGATGAACGATTTGTAAATCCACAATAAACAACGAAAAAATATCTCTTTTCTTTGACTTACATCCTCGGCAACCAATTTCAGACAGCAAAATATGTATTGGACTAGTGTCAAGTGTCTTAGCAAAGCAATCCCCCGATTTTGATGGGCCTTTGTCGTCCTTCCCTCGTCCACCGATGTATGAGAAATCACACTCACACATCGTTTCACGGAATCTTGTGCTACTGCCAGCTACGTCGCTACGTCCATGTTACCAGCTCAACCATTTCACATCCGCTAAGCAATAGCGTGTTAGAACGTTATGTATGATTGATTTTTCTGTGAAAATGAGTTATGCCAGCGAGTATGCAGAATCTCAAGAGTACATGAGTTTTCGGAGCAGCATCCCGCAACGAAAAATCGTTGTTGACTCGGACTCAACCAAGGTTATGTCCTGGATATGCTTTACACAAGTTATTTACTGCTCTAAATTGTCTGTGCTATGTCAGGAATGGCCTCCATTGTCTTGCTTCGGCGCTAACGGTTATTTAATCTCGATAAATTCGTCCTCTACTGCCATATCATTTTTTTCTACGTAGTGGGTTATTTATGTTTTCTTTATCAAGTAGCCTATATGTTATTGTCTGGATGAATCATATTGTTGGACCTAAACATCTGTTTACAGGGATGGAAAATTTATGACTCTGGCCCTAAAAGCGTCAAAGCTCCATTAGTGTGCTTACCTCCAGTGAGTGGAACTGCTGACATCTTCTTTAAGCAAATCCTGGCACTCAACGCTAAAGGCATCAGGGTTATCGCTGTAAGTTAAAACGATTGAAGATTTATGTAGTCATCAAGGGACGATAAACCAATCAGTGTTGGAATAACTTGTGCTTATTTCTTTCTAGGCTGAACATCCTGTTTATTGGAGTGTCAAGGAATGGTGTGATGGGTTTCGTAAATTAATGGATTTTCTTGGTCTGACTAAAGTCCACCTATTTGGAGCATCCTTGGGTAAAACTATTCATATATTTTTATTAAGCAATGAAACAAATGCACATATGTGGCTAAAATCCAACAGTATTCGATTTCATCCATCTGCCTAGCGTTCATAACCAAGCATACTTGACCTTAAAGCATTTCTTGTTTTGATTTTCATCAGGTGGATTTCTAGCCCAGAAATTTGCCGAACATACTTCCGCTTGTCCTCGGGTTGCATCTCTAATACTCTGTAATACTTTTATGGACACTTCTATTTTCAACTACAGTGATTCTGCAGCATTGTAGGTTTTGTGAGACTAGAGTCTTCCACCTTAAATTTTGTATATGTATGTGAGATATCGTTTGAATTTTCCTTCTGTGATAATTGCAGATTCTGGATGCTTCCGTCTCTACTGTTGAAGAAAATGATAATGGGCAACTTCACCAGCTCAAAGGTTGATGCTGGAATTGCAGATTCAATTGATTTTATGGTGGAAAGGGTAGGTCAAGTGATAATCCATAAACTGATGATTGGTTGTTTTTCTTAAGTTTGGTATATTTCAGAATATGAAATGTATTCAATTTTTTTTGTTTTCAGTTGGAAAGCCTGAGTCAACAGGATCTTGCATCCCGGCTTACAATGAATTGTGTAAATTCTTATGTGGAGCCTCACAAAATGAAGGACTTACCTGTAACTATTATTGATGTCTTTGATGAATACGCGTTGAGCAGCCCAGTACGAGAGGAGCTATATAAATGTTACCCTAATGCTAGGTTGGCCCACCTGAAATCCGGCGGTGACTTCCCTTATTTAAGTAGAAGTGACCAAGTAAATGTGTATCTGCAGGTGAGGATAAAGTTTATATTAGAAGTTAAACTTTTTCAAAATGTATTTATTTTATTTCTAACACTTTCAGAGGTGTTGAAGTTTTAAGAATTAAAACTGGAATAAATGCTTTGTCCACAGATTCATCTTCGAAGTTTCCAAGGGACACCTGAGACACCTTGGGAGATAAGTGCAGAGGATCCTTATTGGAAAGAACTAAATTCTCCCAATTCAGATTTGATAGCTCAAGCAGCAAATATAGAGGATGCCATCAATACTTCTGTAGACCAAGAGAGACTCATTGAGAGTGTTGCTTCTTCCAAGGCAATACCAAGGGATAAATCAAATTCAGCAACTCTCCTTTGAGTTGGTCTTCTTGTGTCTTTCTGTGATGCTGTGTTATTTGGCAGAGTTGTTTACAGGGTTATTCAGATTTTTTACTGAAAATATTTGTATCTTTAAGGTAATCAAAACTAGTGATCTTCTTAGATGTGTGTTAATTCTCAATGTCAAGAGGTAGCCAGGTTCTTAGCAAAAAAAAAAAAAAAAAAATATTAAGGAAAAAGGAATACTGATTTGATGTTTTCATATTTGTTTAAGTTGTTATGAAGGAGCCTGAAGCAGACTGATTGTGAGCTGTGATTCTCACTTATATTTATCTGAAATTTTCTGTCTTGATCTTATCAAGCAGTATGTTGTTCAGTAATTTCCCTAGGATATTTCATGTCAATATTGTGAAATAATAATTGTGAAATGGTCATAAATATTTTGTTAGAAGACATACCTTTTTCACCACTTGGATGTGTCTATTTTTTTAATCTCTTGTTTATAAGAATGTTTCGTATCGCTGTGCATACCATTTAATGTGTGATTTTTATATTTTATGTATTGTTTATCTCAGAATATAAGGACTGGTATTCATGTTCAAATGTCTCATCAGTTATTTCGTGTGGTCGAAAAATTTCAGACTTGCCTCAAAGTGATAAGGGATGTCGTAAGACTTCAGCAGCAGCAGAATTTTTGAAAAGTCTGGGTGTACAGATCGAACAGAAATTTTTTTTTCTCAAAACGTTTCAAATACGGGTCTGTGACCGTCAGAGCCCGAGGGCCCCTAACATCATCGCTGCGTTCGGTCTTCACACACTCTTACTTCGAGGAGTCGTCGTATCATGAGAGAAGGGCGGCCCTTCTCTCATGTGCTGATTCATCTATCCGAGTTGCATCTGGAGTCAACAGAGAGAATAAATTTTTGCAACATGGGAATCGAACCATGGACCTTTCGGCCCGCAGTTGAAGTTCTCCCCTTACACCACGGATGTGCCATGTTATAGTCCTACCAGGTAGTCACTTCTGGTGACCGTTACAAAACTGCCTCCCCTCTCCGCCTCCCCTCCGCGCTCGCCTGAGGGGCTACCCCCTCCATGCTACCCCGCCGCCGGCGGTGGGAGAGGGACGAGGGGATGCAGCTTGTTTCGATGGTATTCTTGTAGCAATTTATGTTCATATAATATTTTTTAGATGCCTCTGAGCGGTCGAGCGTCTATTTTTGGCATCGTTAGGGTAGCATAGCAGTAGTATAGAGCAAAGAACGTGATGTGCTCAATTTGTCATACCACGCCTTTTATTGCCATTGTCATACTGGGCTAGCGCGTGATCTCACGTGATTGGTTCAATCGCGCGGCAGCTTGTTTTGAATTTAAAAAAAACTGAAAGATCTGTTCAAACTTGACAACAGTTATCTGACAGTTGCTTGATATTTGTATTATTTTTTTTAGAACAGCGTGAAAATGAAACAACTTTTACATATTGAGGTCGTGCAAAAAAAAGATTGGTAGGTAACAAAGAAGTAAAGAAAGTGTGGAGACGAGTGTCTCCTCAATTGTAAATGCTAAAATACGAACATAACCTTCATTATATGTAGGGAATTCAGTTTCTTTTCTTAAATATCATGTTAATGATAGTTCGAAACAGTAATTTTAAATGCAATGCAAGTGATTCGCTGTTTGTATGTTTCAGCAACTTACTTGAGACTACCTTACACAACTATGTTCTCTCTGGTCTGGAAGCAGTTAAAATTTTGACCCCTGGTACAACCTTTAGTAATTTGTCTAACGAACTCTTGGCTGATAACGTTGAGTCAATACAGATATGTGAACTGCCGAATGATGCTGAGTCAAGGGTCTGTTGCCATGATCGATAATTGGTCCTTTCTTACTCATGACTGCGCGCTGCTCTTATGATTTTATTTCTCTTTTTCAGTCTCGAAGTATAGAAGATTATGAGCTAAAGATTCATATTTACAAACTAGATGATGAAGGAATGCAGATGGAAGGTATAGAGAGTGGCGATGGAGATGGTCAGGAAGTACCAGCAGCACAGCATTGGATCCTTCCGTCATACGAATTCCATGGTTTATGGGAAAACTTGGTTTATGAATCAGATGTTAAGGAAAATGTATGTGTTTATTGGAAGTCTGACTTTAAGTGAACTAAGTATGACAAAGTATGCTTTAACAATTGAATTGTTTGATCTACCTCAGCTGCTGCAATGTATGGAAACAACTCTGTTGTTCTCGGATCGAAATGTATCTTCTAACATTATTACATGGAATCGGGTGATTCTATTACATGGGCCACCTGGAACTGGCAAGACATCACTTTGCAAGGCACTTGCACAGAAACTGGCCATCCGTCTATCGAAGCGTTATTCATTTGGTCAGTTATTGGAAGTGAACAGTCACAGCTTATTTTCTAAATGGTTTTCAGAGGTAATTTTGATGTTATGAATCATGATTATTCGATAGGTTGTCTCAAGATTGTTAACACTGGCTCTTTCTTTAAATATTTCAGAGTGGAAAATTGGTAATGAAAATGTTTTCCAAAGTTAAAGAGCTTATAGAAAACCCAAATACTCTAGTTGTGGTTCTAATTGACGAAGTTGAAAGCCTTACCCATGCTCGAAATACTCAAAGGGGCATTGAACCTTCAGATGCAATACGAGCAGTTAATTCTGTTTTAACTCAAATCGACAATTTGAAAAAGTAAGTCTATGAGGTGAACCAACTTTTATTTTTGAAGCAAATGAGATTGAGTTGTTTAATTAACTGACTTTGATCTAGGTATCCAAATGTGCTAATTATGGCCACATCAAATGTGACAGAGGCTATTGATGTAGCTTTTGTGGATCGTGCTGATATCAAACAATACATAGGACCTCCTCCAGAAAGTGGCATCTACAAGATTTTGAAATCTTGCATACTTGAATTGGAACGAGTAAGTGATATATGTGTCTATTTAAGAGGCTGGCTTCTACAAGTGATCAAAATGTTTTCTGCTTAAACTGATTTTTTGATTTTACAGTCAAATATTATAATACCATCTGAGGAGATTTTTGATTATGAAAGTTCCAGACTTAGGCAAGAAAGAGACCCTAATGACACAACAAATAGTGTACAACTTCTTTGTATTTCAAGGTAAGATAAATCTTTTTTGAGATCACTATTTTCTGATGTTTTATATATGATCTGGAATGTGCTTCTTTCTACCATTCAGGGAATGTAAAGGAATGAATGGAAGGACCTTAAGAAAATTGCCATACATAGCTCATTCATTATACATCCAAAGACCATCTTGTGCCTTGATCGACTTTCTCAATGCGCTTCAAAAAGCAGTGGTCAAGCATAGGACTGAAATGCAACAACTTAATTTGAAGGTTTAATTTTTCCTGCGATTTATATTAAATTGATTTTTTTCATAGAACATTTTTAGTTTGAAATATTTATGTATGTTGAAATTGACAAGTAGCTCATTGATCTACACTGCCTTAAAAAGATGGGGAAAAGGCAATCAAGCAATAAATGATATAAATACTGCATTTAAAGGAGTTTATTTTGTACCACAAAAGTTACCAACATGCTGTTAGTAGACCATTCACCTTATGAAAATTAACTATACCCTGTCAAAATTCCATGAAATCACTTGAAAATGGAAGTCAGTAATACGGCAGCTAATGATTCTGCTATTAAATAAACAGCCTCATTTGCTGACTCTACAATGCTTCAACATTTCTCAATTACAAGCTTACATATATGATGACAAAGAAATGGAAACAAAATCAGAGTGCAGAAATGATAGGATTTAAAAAGAGAGGTCTCTGTTCCCAGAGAACAGATCAAATATTGATGACAATTCGGTCTCTGTCTAATTTGAGCATGAAATGTCTACAGGTTTAAATGATGATACTATACCTGTGCTAAAATATGCATGAAACTAACAGGCCAATGCATGCAATTTTGTCCTGAAGATGTACCTAAACATTTTAAGGGGCAAGCCTCAACTTTAAGACATGATTCGTTATCATTCCTAAAAAATCACTATAGCTCAAAGTTTTCCTTCATATAATGTCTTGATTATTCAGCATTTCTTTTATATTCAAGGCAGATTTGGCAGTATTTACTCAAATATGCATGGAAAATTAAACATTTTTCTAGAAAAATCAAGACAAACAGAGGCTACAAGAAATCATTGACTCAATCAGTCTTATTTTTTCCATTTTTGTCATACCTTTTTATTATTATGGTATGGGAAACTATTGGAAATACAGAGCTCTACTACAAATGCTCCATGGCAAACACTGAGCAGACCCAGTGAGAAATGCCATTGGAAACGATATTAAAACGACGTCGATTTGGCAATTTCGATATTGTTTCGGATGGCATTTCTGACTGGGGACAAGAGCAGTCAAAACTTTGTGAGATCTTAGAAAGCTGTCATTTAAAATGACAAGAAGCTGCATTAAAAATTGCTTTTCCAAATCTTTCAATATGACATCAGATATCAGAATAATGCACATAATAGTTGATCTGTGATTGATTTGAAAGCAACAATATCAAAACAATGTTCCAAATTCTTCTCTACACCCAGAATGCACATGCACATCAGCATGGGCTATATGACTTAAAAACTGAAGTGTATTGTAGAAGAACAAAACCTGTTACTGCACCTATTGCTGATCCAACCTGAGTCATTGCACCATACCAAAACAGTCCTTTCCCTCCGTTCTTCCGGAATCTTGTGGCCACAGCCAGTTTGATGTAAGACACCAGGCCCGTGAACAAAACCCAAGAAATGACCTGCAAAATGACAAAAATTTTAAATGGAGTTTGCAAAAGTTATTAAGAGAAAATTTTGGGTGGAGTTTTCATACTCACCACTAGAGCTTCTCCAGACTGTGTGCCAACTAATGGAGGTGTAGGACTCATGGTCGCAGTGATGAAAATGTAACCTGCTACAATTAGAGCAGGGAATGCCATGAGAGATATGGCATTCAGAGATGTAAATGTTAGGAAAAAAAGAATATAGCATGCTACTGGGTTTGCCATGCTACCCAAATTTATAGCTAGATGGTAGGCTACGTTGCCATATGGCAAACATGAGTATGATTGTATTGAAGGAAAAAGCCCATTGGCTAATGCTGAAGCAGAAGCCTGAATGGTTAAGAGTATCACATATGTGCTATTACTCATTCTCTGAAACAAAGAGCAAAATTATACTCAGTATTTTAACATAGTAATATCAGAATAAGTTTTGAATAGTTCGATGATTTACCTTCACTGGGTTGGGTGGAGAAGATGGGGAACTATCAAAGTCATGAGATTCGGTCATACACGCACTATTCCTTCCATTTTCACCATCAGTACAGATTATATTTTGTGTCTTTTCAGAAGAAATAGGCATCATACTAGATCGAATACTCTCACTCTCATTGTTATTTCTAAAAGCTGAAGATGTGTGACTATTTCTCTGTTTTTTGCAAATTGGAAGTGTTTTCAGGCAGACAAATGCTATAAGACTGAGTAGCTGAAGACAAAAAATGAGAACTAGGAAGGTTGAAACAGAGAAGTGAGGAGGAGGTGTGTACTGTTCAAATTTAGGGGGAGCATTTGGATCGGTGTTATTGACAAGTCTGCACACAGGATTTCCTCCAACACCCTGCAGTAATGAAGTTATACTAGGGACAAATGCACTAAGTCCTTCACCAATCATATAAGATACTAAGTATGTTTCCCTGAAACGACTCATATAAGGTATGAAAAGAACTGAACTTGTGCAGGCGACTAGAGCAGAAGTAAATACCAATGTAAGCAAGGGGAGACTGTGCATTGTTCCTGCAACCTCAACAATTACCCTGAAATAAAAGGACACGGTAAGTATAGAATAATATTAACAAGCTAATAGTAATTCATTAGACTTCTATTTCAATACTTACATGTAGAAAAAGGACATAAGTAGCAAGGAGACACATCCAATACACATTAAGATAAAAATAAATAAGCTGTCTGAAATTTTTCCCTTGCAAAATTGCTGCATGAGTCCATAGCATACACCTCCAATATTGGCCGCCTGGAAAAATTTACCAATTTACTTTCGATTTAGAATAATTGAGCATGTTTAACTTTGCCTGACTACAAATCTTCTCATTTGCATTACAAACAATAAAGCTGTCATGATATTAAACATCAAATATTACCTGAATTAGGACTACTATGTAGGAAGGTAGATCCCATCCCTCCGGAGCATTAAATACAAGGAGTGGTAGCTGAGTGTACATTCCGTTGATCGCTAACCACGCCCCCATTCCAAAGAGGGCTGCAAAGAGATCAACAAGGAGAACACGGTTTCTGAGGCGCTCCTTTATGGAATAAAAGACACCCATCTTTGTTTGTGGTGGAGCCTTTGGGGATGAGCTCTTATCACAGTCAATCAACTTCACTGATGAAGTTCTATTTAGAAGTAAAGGAGCCCTCTCTGTTGCTACTTTCCTGTAACATGCAAATGAAGGAATATCATTAACACATGCTTAAGAGCGGAAAAGACATGGAAATCAAACAAAAGAGGATTAGTTACTAGGAGGATCATGCATTAATTCGAAACAAAATTACAAAATTACTAAAGGACGCTTTCGTGAGAGAAAGAGATCTTCCTTTTTGAAAGTATTATTTTGTGTTCCTCAAGGTTCAGTTCTAGGACCAATACTTTTCCTACTGTACATAAATGAACTAGCAAATTTTGTCAAAAGAATTTCAAATGGTAAATGCTTTCCCCTGTTATTTGCAGATGATGCTAACATTATCATTGTAAGTAGGGACTTTGAGGAACTCCAGGACCTGGCTGGTATTATCACAATTGAGATAATTAACTTCCTAAACAATCTGAACCTTATTGTCAATATTACTAAAACAAATTTTATGAACTTTGCATTAAGAAATAACCATATCAGACTCAATGTTAATACCACAGGAGATGATTTGGATGAAGTAATGTTCACTAAATTCCTGGGTATATATGTGGACAATAGACTTAACTGGGACTACCATATTGAAGAAGTGTGTAAACAAATTAAAACAGAACTATTTATTATGAAACAACTTTCTCTAACAGTCAATATAAAGTCGTTACTTAAAGCCTACTATGCATTCATCTACTCTCACCTCGCATAGGGTATAATAACGTGGGGTAATGCAGCAGATCATAGAATAACTTAAGTCTTTAAGCTCCAGAAAAGTGTTATTACAATTCTTAATAGAGCTCAGTATGGGCAATCTGGCAATCTTGTAGAACATTATTTAAGAAAGAAAAATCTATTAACACTACCAGCCATTTTTGCATACTCCTCTCTCTCATATCTGGTAGAAAACTTGCATAAGGTTAAATTCAATTGTGATGTACATAAACGCAATACTAGAAACAAATGTAATATATTTATTAACTTCTATAGAGGTTCTTTTGCAGAAAATTATTCAATTCATACCAGCTTCAAACTCTTTAATAAGCTACCAAATTATATAAAAGATCTCCGTACTTGTCCTAAACAATTTAAATACTTTCTCAAAAGGTTTCTCATAGATAAAGAGCCTTACACTGTAAATGATATATTTTGCACTATTGAGCATGTGTCCTGTGTTATGTAGTGTTGAAGAACTTGTATAATTTGACCACAGACTGTATATTCCCCAAATACATCTGAATAAAGATATTTCTATTTCTAATGCAGTCAACTTCAGGATGTCAGTGACAGCCTATCAATGCATTCATGGATTCATGAATTCATATCATTAAGCACTGCATAAAAACGTTAAAGTAGAAAATTTAGCAATTTTATCAGAGCTTGAGAAATGAAATTAATCAATTTTTTTTTTCAGTAATGGCTCACTTTCGACATCAGATTAGCAGTGTGTTGATTCTTTTTGCAAAAAAATAAATAAACAATGAACAATGTATTTTAGGCTTGAAGAACTGATTCCTAAGAGAAAATAAGAAGGTTTATATGCAATGTCGATTTAAGATAGAGACATTCTGGAGAAATGATGCAATCACATATACCAAAGTCGCTCACACATTCACACTATATCATGCATACTTAGGTTCTACGGCTTACAAAATTCCTACAAACACAATTTAATTAAACAGTCTTGAGTGGACATACCTCACTTTCAGAATTCTTGACCTCACGAAAACGCTGGTTCAAGGAATGTATTTAGGGTTAAGTTTTCGTGAGGAGACAGTCATTTCCAAAATCAGACAGATGTTAAAGATTGAGACAGGCTAAGCTAGTTAAAAATCCAACACCGATTTAGAGTGTGATCAGAGATGTTGTTACATCAGCCTTCCTCCATCTCTAATAATGAAATTAGCGTCCAAGGTCTTTGTCTCCCGCATAAGCTCATCGACACGATCCTGACGCGAGCAGACGACGAAGGCGTCTGCTATTTGAACAGCTGCTGAAGTCACTGCCAGTTTGATAACAAAACGAAAGCAATGCTGCCAGCAAAATTGCCCAAATTTAACTGAAATTTGAATTAAAGCAGTTTCAGAGCACAACTAAAACGGACTACTGTATTGGTTAGCGGCGAGAAAGACCGAGACAAAGGTGCACCTTGGACCGAGAGGACTCGGAGATGCGAGTAAGTGCTGTTACTACTGCACCTCTGAATCTGTAGACAACTACAGTAACAAAGTTGGCGCCCGGCTCGATCACATAGCCGTTAAGCCAACATAGATGATAAGTAAGTTAATCCGTACAATTTGTCTCTTTGTCGTCCTTAGCAAGATAGACATCTCTCATAGCTTATCAGCATTAGTGAGAGTATGTGGTGAGGGTTGGGAGTTGGTACTAGCCAAAGGGGAATGCCAAAAGCATAGAGCACAATAGTCAGCATCATCAGGACAAAGTTGGTTAAAGGTCGTCATCTCTCTTACGGTTGCTATTGAGAACAAGATGATGAAATAAAAAGCGAAAACTGGACAAAATTGTGCCGGATTTCTGTGTCAACTTGCGTAATTATTTCCTAAAACCTGCCTTCAGTTAAGCACTTGAGAGTTTTACGAGGTTGGAGGTTGAGCCACTTAAGGTGCTAAAAGTACCTTTCCATTTTGGTCGTTTTTGTGCGTTACAACAGTTACAGATCTTGAGCAGATGTGACGAAATACGCAATCGTGCTGGCCATCCAAAACGTCATCCTGATAGTACCCGTGGCGTGCGTTGAAAATCGAATCAACTCCAGACCAAGCGGACTTGTCAACGGAATGAATACGCTCCTTCGTTTCGCCTCTAAGCTCCGTCACTAAACTGCACAGATACTTTCCAGCCTACTTTACCTTATCAGACAGAGATTGTACACACAGAGCGGTGGGACTGGGCCGGGCGTGGCGGGGTGTGGTGGGGCCTGGGGAGCGGTCTGAAAACACGACTAGGCAGGGCATAGCTAGCTCGGGTACAGGGGTGGGGCGGGGCAGAAAAGAATTCGGACGGAAAGCACAGCAGGACGAGAGAGGGGCAGCTTAATTCGTGCTTAACTGAAGAAGAAAAATGGATGGGACTGGCGCGCGGATGTTAAAGCACTCAGGTACTTCCCACGGAAAAGAAAAGGGTCCTCGGGTGGGTTGCTGAACCCGATTCACAGCAAAGTAAATTCATACTGCTCCTTGTGAGGCCTACGGTAGTCTGTGCTATCGTTATCACCTTATCATAAAATTTTACTCTGTTTTCATCGTCCCGAAAGTGGCGTGTCCAATACGAGAGCTGGGACCCGAGTCTACCCTCCGGTTGTTATACTCCCCTGTTCTAGTCGTGTAAGACAGCCAGATCAGCGCGTTTATAAGTATTCACTTCCTCTCGTTGAGAAATTTGACACAAAACGCTCTGCTACTTCCTTTTCGTCGTGCCTTCGGGTCAGTGGTCCCTCCCCTCCGATGCGACGGGTGTCCATCTCACCACTTGACACCGAAGACCCCACGTCCGAAACCGAAACTGATTCTCCTTGCGTCAGGCCTGGTCAGGCCCCGCAGGCCCTGACGGGGACATGTGCTTCCTGACGTGGCGGCTCATCGGCGGCTTGCAAAGCTTGCAAACTGCACACGACGACGCCACGAGCTGGCCGACAACATCTGCAAATATGACCCATACTTTCGCGACGCAAAAAGCAGGAGGCATCGTACGGTTCACACAAATGATATTGCCTACCGCGCCCAGCAGGTTTGTCATGACCGCAAACCCTGGGTTTGTATTT
Source organism: Aptinothrips rufus (assembly GCA_902196195.1). Lineage (NCBI taxonomy): Eukaryota > Metazoa > Arthropoda > Insecta > Thysanoptera > Thripidae > Aptinothrips > Aptinothrips rufus. The sequence continues at coordinate 4,817 of CABIKL010000181.1, read as the reverse complement.
TGTGGGATGGGGCCAGGATGGGGCTGGCACGGACCGCGTATCACACTTTTCAGTGCAGCAGCGCGCTTGGACCAGCTCTACTCACCCGAACGGTGCCGACGCTCATAACCAGAGAAATACCGACGCAGAAATAAACAGCGTTCGAGAATGAACCCCCATGCTCTCCTCTGGCCTGTCGATGACTCAAGGTTAAGGTCAAACCAGTCACCACGCTGACCTGACCAAGTGACCCGGACTGGCCAAGCGCTTCACAGTAGTACACTATCAAAAAGCAATTTCAAAACAAATGTTTGTTCAGGTTTTTGTAAATTCAAGCCTTCGAAATGATTAAGCTGGACATTCAAATAATTTAGCTGGCCAAAAATTTAAGATATTGGTCTAATTAATTAAATTGTGATATAATCAAGCTTAACCATTTGTTTTGATAGAAAGATCAAGAAATATTTAGTTGTTCTAAAACGTGCCTGTTTACGGTGTAGACACGGTAAGATCGTGACATGCGACCGGCAATGCCCTCCGCTGCCGAAGCATCAGTCCCGGACATTAACAGGTGCTGAGCATGGGATAATATTTATACCGAGTTGTTTGGTCATTATGCCGCTGGTCCTCAAAATTTTATGAACTTTTATCAATCAAAGACAAAGCATAAAATAAGGAAGTAAATTTATTGATTTTTGTCCCTAACGGACGAGGGGTCGATACGGGTGATGAGAGTTCCAGGATATTGCACTTTGGGCACCCGCCTCCCCGTCAACCCTAAATGCCATGAGCCACACAACACCGCGCCACCCCTCCATACGCCACGCCCGGCCACGCCGCCCCTCACGTGTCGACGGAGAGGTGCCGACGAAGGACGACACCTCAACCTCTAGACAAGCTCCGCTAAAGGCTCAAAGCCTCATCAGTCCCACCATGACTGCGAGGGAAGGTAGAAAAGAGACAGCCAGCTGTCTAAACTCGCTCTCCGTCGCAGGGAAGACCTGCCCCCCCCCCCCCCCCCCCCCTTTTCCCACTGAATGCCCTAACCTTGTCTTACCTAACCTCACTTACCTGAATGTAAGGAGACGCCTATCTTCGAGGTGACCCGTGAGAAGCAGCAGATACAGTGTCGCTGGCCGCGGAGGTATGCCGGCCGTGTCGCGTAACGTGCTGGTGCTCGGTACGGTACTGGTACCACCAGCTACACCGCCAGGCACCGCCAGGCCACTGGCCGGCTTTCACTAGGCGTCCACGACACTGCGCCTTGCGCGCCTGGCCTGGCCTGGCCTACCTTGTTCTCTCCCGCCCGCGACCCGATAGAGTGCGGGTGCGGGCCGCACATATTTAAACCCGTGTCGAAGTACAGCAGACGCCAGCTCTGTCTCACTCATTTTCGCTGTTTCCTCGTCACACACTGACCCCCACCCTTGGAGTCTCGTCCTCCTGCAGTCCATCAGCTCCGGTCCCGGTCCGGCTCTTGCCTTCAGTGCCTTGTCATGTTCGCTTCTCCTGTGTCCTTCGTCCTTCCGGAGACTCCTCCTCCCCACTCCCTCCACTGCGCTCAACGCGCTGCACTCGTTTGCCTGGCTAATTGTAGCGCGTGGGCGAGAGCCGAAAATCATTCAGGTGCGAGTTGCTGCGTTTATTGCTACATAAAAAAACATGTTCTAATGGTGCAGCGCATGGTGACGAGTCCAACATGGCAACCCGGATTACGACAAGGCGACATCTAGGCCAACAGGGCGAGCAGGATTCGTGGTCCCTTTTTGCTGCCTTTTTATTTTGTTCTCCTGCTCACCCTGTTGACCTGCACGTCGCCATGTTGGACTCCTGGTAGCCATGTTGGCCTGCACATTCTCTTCTCTGCCTTGCGCTCTGTTCCTCTCTCGTCCGGCTGAACGACATATGGCGACGCTCAGGTGTAGGCGCTCAGGCGGCCAGGTGAGGTGCCTAGTTAAAGTGAGCGCCTTTCAGAGGAGGGTGTACAGTACTGGAGAGTGCCAGCACTGCACGGTCCCCCCGCTAGGACCCCGCTGAAATAAAATGGTTAATAAGGAGAGATGTCTTGTTTTGGAATGCAACGCAAGGGGCGCGGATTGGCTTAACCAGGGGCCCACCGGAGTGCGCCAGACGCCAGCCTGGCCGGCACCCGCGGGATCCCGGATAGGTATATTCTGCATTGTTATCTTGAGATTCAATACAGGTTGTTTCTTCCAGATATTTTCTTGATAGGTTCGTCGGCGTCGAGGGTGACCGTGGAGGGGCATTGGGGCATGACCTGGTGCGTTGCGATCCTCTTCCCCCTCAGCGGCCGTCCTGCAACGGGCTCACCCCCTGCATGGGGGCCTGGGGGCCGGGTGCATACAGCTACGCCGTCTTCTTTTCGCCTCGTCTGATGTTTGGTGTTCGACCGGGTTCGCCATCCTGTTGTCCTGGTTGGAGGTTCAGTTTCCTTCAGGTGGTCCAAGGAGGGCGGTGCGGAGAACCTCTTCGGGGCCGGGGAGAGCCAGGGAGGGGTGCAGGATGTAGTTCCTCTTGCTATGATAGCCGTGGCTGTGTCCTTGGGTGGAGCCGTGTTGCTGCCGTTGTTGCTGTAACTTACCAGTTTCCATGCGATACCACTTGTCCTGGTCGTCCGTTGTCATTGGCCTGGAGAGGGACCGTCCGGGAGCGGTGAGTATGCGCTGACAAGGCGAGCTGTGACGGACCCTCCCTGCTCTTCACCCCTCCCACGCCCCGCTCCCCGTTCAGGCACGCAGCACATAGTCACATAGTGCTGTACATCAACAAGCCATTCAACAAGCCAGACTCACAATGAGTCTTTCCTCACAGCAGTGTCAGGTCCTTGACCCAACTAATTATACACTGATTGCTGAAGATTAGATAAATAATGTTATGATGCAAATTAGAACATATGATATAGATAATTCCCAAATCAAATAGGTATGTCTAAAAGAAATGATGAGCATAGGAAAAAGACTGACAGGTGAAAAGACTATCAGCAAGTGAGAGTTTTGATTACAGGCTACAGATAAGGATGCAGATACATGCTGAGCAAAGGCCAAAAACTCCGAGACTGAGATTGATTGGTTCTTCTTGATGACAACAAACAGGACATCACCTTGTCGAACAAACCGGATTAATAAGTTAATCATGATCGGTATTATATTCAGGTACAAACCTTGATGGTTTTAACTAGTGTTGGGTCATTCCCAGCATACAGTTCCAGAACGTGTTTGGAGGAAAAGCCAAGGGTTGCCATTCCATGCAAAATTGGTCTGTCAAATCCACTCATAGCAGCAAAGGCAATGACTAGACTGGAGCTGGGCTGGGGAGCTGGAGGAAGTGAGAGCGAGGGTGGGGGGTCAGCGTGCGACGAGTAAAGAGCGAATAGAGTGAGACAGAGCTAGCGTCTACTGTACTCGACACGGTTTCGGGCCGGGCCGGGCTGGACGGGGTCTGGGCGGACAGGAAGGAGGTCGGGTCAACTAACGCCGGCGCCATCTTTGACGGCCTCGGTCCGCCAACTGAGAATGAGAAGCGAAGTGAGCGAGTGCTGTGCTGAGCAGGCTGGGCACCTATCCGACCCGGCCCAGTCGCCTGCGAGTGAAAGCGGCGACAGCGCTGCACAGTGAGACGAAACGCAAAAAAGGTGGCCATAATTATAGAGTCGTCCTATCGCTCTGAAATTCGGTTAACAGCGCTTAACACATTTCTGAGGTTTTCGGGATCATACAAAATATCCCAGGTGCGGATCCAGGAATGTTAAAGGGGGAATAGGTAACGGCTGGCCCCTGGCCCTATCGCCCTGAAATTTAATGTTCGGGGATTTGTGGTGTGCTGAACACATTTCTGAATGTTTTGGATCCCCAAAAAATAACCCACTTGCCGGAGGTCGAGCGTCAGATCGAAAGAAGTTGCATGTTTGGGGCCAATTTGCCGAAAACGTGCAACGTTGCGCAACCTTTGACGATATACGACGCAAAGTACTACTATAAGAGTTATCTTCAGTGGGTGCAGAACTGTTCGCAACAGTTCGCAACTCAACTTATCTCTCCTCGAAAACGTCGCAAATGACGATTTTATCAATGTTTCAAGTACAAGTACTAATAGACGCTCGGCACAGCGATCGACAAAAACTTTACCGCCAATCGGTTTCTCAGACTTTCCCCTTTCCAAAAATATGTAGGAGTTGTACATTGTAAGTTAAAACAGGAACGGTAGATCCGATTTTCAGAACCCCTGCACAAACCACACGAAACAAGTCAGTTTGCCGCCATTTCAACCTGTGGAATCGTTGAGAACACGAGTAGCGAAAAAGGAAAAAACCTTCATCACACAATGCATTGGAGTTATGGGAACAAAATTAGCCAAAATTTGCAGTGTTAAAATATTTTTTACGAAAAGCTATGATGGCCACCTTTTTTTTACGTTTCGTCTCACTGTGCGCTGGAGGCAAAACAAATCAGAGAGAAAGGACGAGGCGGGAGGCAAAGGTTTTGCAAGGGTGAATAAGGCCAAAGAAACGGATTAAGTTACATGCGAAAGAAACGATCGACACTGGATCACGCGGCGTGTGAGGACCGTACGTTGAAAGGAGTCCGACAAGTAGCAGGTGGACGGAACTCACGACCGCCGATCGTAGCTGCTAGTCGTCAACAGACATGTCTGATGAGCTCGGTTATCTTACCGTTGCGTTCAATGCATCGCGAATCGCGAGAGTGAATACGAAGTCGAGAGGGAGAAGGGGAGGGAGGCAGGGAGGTAGGGAGGGAGGGAGGGAGGGAGGGAGGGAGGGAGGGAGGGAGGGAGGGAGGGAGGGAGGGAGGGAGGGGGGG
>CABIKL010000180.1:0-28521 GCA_902196195.1 Aptinothrips rufus | reverse complement strand
CCCCCCCCCCCGGGACAGGAGCAGGACGCGAATAATTTAGAGGGCAGTTAGCTGTGCCCTTGACAGTGTACCGGCCGGCCCGGCCCAGCCCGGCCCGGCCCGGAGAGGCACTCAGTACCCAGAATGCCGTGTGCGTGCTCGCTTCGGGCACACTACACCACGCCGAACACATCCCCCGGCTCCCTCACGGCAGTTCAGCGACTGACGTCATTTGAAATGAATCCGAAGCCAACACACTGCAAAAGAAATTTCTGTAAATTTACGAAAAAACACGAAAAAAAATAAACTTCGTAAAATTCACAGCACATTTTTAGCAGATTTCTATCTTTACCTACCAAAATTAAGTATCCGTAAAATTTGAAATCGTTGTGGAAGAAATTTTTAAGTTGTGAAGAACACAATCCGAAATAACTACGGGCCATTCGGCCCAAGTAACACCTGTTGTAAATATACTAAGCACCTGTCGTCAAATTTTGCCGAAGATCTTCGTAAATTTACAAACCTTTCTTGCAGTGCGTGATCAGCAATGCGCGCCCGCTTCGCTATTCCTCGATTGATTTGATCTGTTGCAGGGAGGAGTGACTCGGCTGACCGCAGCGCGCATCGCGCTTTCTCCGCGCAATTATTGAGCAGGGGGGACAAAAAACTCGCGCCTGTGTATGTAGTAGAGTGTAATCGCGAGGGGTCGGGCGTGACGCAAGACGAGCGCACCACGACTTGCTGGAAAATAGAGGGGGGGGGGGGGGGGGGGAGGCGTCGCTCGGCGTCGCGGCGGCCCAGGTACAGCGAGCTGATCAACATGATCGGCTCCGAGCCGCGGCTGTCACTCAAACTAAATGCCATCCATCCACCCTTCACTTCTCCGACTCGCCCTGCCCTGCCCTGCTTCTCTCCCAGCGTCGGACAGAAGGACGCAAATTCGTCGAGAGCGAACACTGCTCTTTCTTTCGGTCAGAGCCAGACCCTAACTTCGCTAAGCGTGTACACTGTAAAAATTTGTCGTCACTGGACGACAAAATGACATTTTCACCTGAGCAAACTGACGACAAGTACTTGTCACTTAAACGACACATTCGTCAAATGTGACGAAAGAATCGTCATACAGGTTCAAAGCTGCTATGCATTTTGTATGAGTGACGACAGTGTCATCAAGCTGCAATGACGACACTGTTGTGAAAAAATTAGTCATGGATTTGTTGCGAAAATGACGACTAAAATTTTTACAGTGTATGTGTGGGTCACAAAAATGAAAAAAAAAAAAAAAAAAAATGGATGGCTCGTCCTCGGCTGCGCGACTTAGTCTGTTCTGTCGAAAGAATCACAACTTCCACGTACGCCACGCCACGCCATTCGCATAACGGCGTTGATAACCCGAACAAGGGCAGCCTGCGTAGCGCTATTCTTTTCGAGCAAAACGGCGATAAAACGGCCACGTCAGAGCGGCGCCGAGCTGCTGCGGCACGAGGTGCAAGAGCAGCCAGCCAGCCGTCATCATAACGGGATGATCTGGGACAACACAATGCACCTGTCAGCACATTCCTCCAGGCTCAGTTAGACACCCCTATGCACCGGCTTGGAATATTTCTGAAAGATGTAACGGAAACAAACGAATTTTTTTCGGGTCATTACCAACCTTGCGAAAACACGAAACAAATAGGAAAATTTGCCATTCTTTACTGTGCTCCCGGCCCGGCCCCGGGCTGCATGCACGTGTTGCCTTGTTTCCAGAAAGTTTAGACGAAAGTGGGCTTCGAGAAAAGCACTGCATCCCGCGGCTGCCGCATTAAGTGGCAAGTCGTGGCAATAAGTGACAAGTCCTCAGGACGTGAGAGGAAGCGTGGCCCCCTCCGACACCTCCACGCCGCGCCCCGTGGTAATGGCGTCCGTCAACAGAACGCCCCGCTCTGCCTGCCTGCCTGCCTGCCTGCCTGCCTGCCTGCCTGCCTGCCTGCCTGCCTGGCTGCCTGGCACACTTCCTGCGATGCGTCGTGTTGAGGGGCACAGGACTTTAACCACTCTGAACCGCACAGCAGGAGGAGGCCAGCGCGACCACGAGAAGCCACACAAGAAGCGTGGAGGTCCTCCCCCCCCCCCCCCTCCCCGCCCCGGCGCGCCCAGCCCCGCCCCACCCCGCCCCGCCCCGCCGCGCCCCGCCCCGCCAAGTCATGCTGACAAGAAGCACCGCAGCACCGCGCCGCGTCGCGCCGAGGGGGAGTTCGTGATGCCTACGTCCGCGAAGCGTGGATGTTTCAGCAGTCCATCCAGATGTGACCACCAGCCGCTACTGACTAACACACTACAAAGACCTCGACAAAGACATTTCAGCCGCCAAGACGTAAGTTAGTAAAGAAGTCGAACGAATGTCACCAGTATGTTTTTACGATGTTTTTGATTTCTTTGTAGGGTATGAACAGACTACCGAATCAGTGAGGAAGTCGCGATGAAAATCACCCGTATCCTAGAGAGAAATAAAAAGTATTGTACGAGTATCCAAAATATCGCATGTGAAAATAATTTACAATACATATAGTACTGTAGTGTCAAAAACGGTTTTAAATCCGTTGAACCAATTTTTTTTTTAAATTCAATCAAACCGGGTTTTAGTACACTAAATAGCTTATTGCTACTGGTGACCGTCTGATAAACCGAGGTCTAGAACCCCAGATTCGCACTTCCCAGCGTTCCCTTGTAAGCTTCGAGCAGGGTATGTAAAGCAGACAGAAAGCAGACATTGCGAGCTGATCGGATCTATAGGCGACTCGCCAAACATTTCTACAGACAAGAACGGAGCTCCTGGTATCGCACCGGTACGAGCAAGGCGAGGTACGAGTGGCGACCGAGAAAGAGAGAGGGAGAGGAGGGAGAGGAGGGTGAGGGAGAGGAGGGAGAGGAGGGTGAGGAAGAGGAGGGTGAGGGAGAGGAGGGTGAGGGAGAGGAGGGTGAGGAAGAGGAGGGAGAGGGAGAGGAGGGAGAGGGAGAGGAGGGAGAGGGAGGGGGAGAGAGAAGGGGGGCGGGGATCATGATCGGCATCACGCCGCGCCCCTCGCAGGCGAGGCAGGCTTCACTTTCATATTGGGCGGAGCGCGGGGATCAGCAAAAACGCGGCAGAAACAAAAGAGAATCGCCACCAATTTCCTTTCAAGTCAGGCAGGCGCGCCGCGGGGAGTCGGACGGGCGGAGCGGAGAAATTCCTTGTCATAGGGATCAAAGCAGAAAGCACTACTTTTCCTACCTTTCGAGAAAATGGATCAAAACAAAGGCAAACGGCAGACTAGCTCGTCGACTCGCGGCCAGATAGGGGCCAACCGTAAAGGGGTTTGTAGGCGGTTGGGAAAGGGGCTCTTGTCGAACCGGAGCGTCTATCTGAATACATGGGGACGGTCGGCAACAATCCACGAAACACGGAAAGGGGGTGAAGCAATCAAAGCAACATCCTTTATGGATGACCCCTAGACAACGCAGCACTGTGACAAGAGCACCGCAACGTTAAGTTTGGAAAGGCTGGGAACTGCGCCGAGCCACTGAGACGGAGGGCGTATGCATGCAACGCGGCCTCAAGAACTCATTTCGCACTCGATCTCCTCGTGAGATAATACCTGCAACACGTCCAGTATGACGCGCGTCAGGTCTTTGGTAATGAGAGAGCAAAACAAAAACTACTCAGGCGAAGGAGCGTTACTCATTTCCAGTAAGTCTCCTCTGATAAATGTCCTGGAATCAAGAAGAAACCGACAGCGAGATCGACAAGTTCGATAAAACTGAATTCCATGTCTGCGTTGCCGGACTTTGAGAAGGCTTGTCTCTGGGCGAATATGGAAAACATTTTAGGATTTTTAAAATTAAAACGGGCATGCGTACTAAGACGTACTTGTATTATTTCTGGCAAGGTAGCCGGGCACGAGGATTAATTTGAGTGAGTTCCAGTCGCAGTGGACGCGCGACACGTCGCCTCACGACCACTTTCATTTTCGGTAAAACTGAGCTGAGGCGGGCGAAGCTCTGGACTCGACTGGACTGGGCGTGGCGTGGCGTGGCCCTCCCCTGCAGCCGCTGAGCCGGGGGCGACACCCAGCCGGTCGGTCACACCCCGGCGAGCTGGGCAGCAGGGCACGGCTCAATCAGCGTCCGCATCTCTTGTTGTTATTGGCGATCGGTTTCACCCGAGATATGAGCTGCAGGTCGAGAGAGACACAGCAGCGCGGCGCTCTCCATACGCTAAGGGGCTGTCCATAAATTACGTAAGGATATCTTAAGAGGGTCTACACATATCTTACGGTACCATACCAAAAGCATGGTGAGGTTAGATTATTCGTCTTACGAGGGGGTGGGAGGGAGTCAAAAAGCAGCCAATTTTTTTTACGTAATTTATGGACGACCCCTAAGGGCGCGTGGCCCGTTGGCTTGGCGGGCTACAGCGGTGAGGTTAGGACACACATTGATCCGCTACCTGAACCGAGGCTACACCACTCCGACCCCACACCGACACGAGACGGCGGAGCCTCGGCTCAGTTCCGACATGAACGCCACCACCCGCGTGACTTAGATTTCTCCGGTGCACTGGAGAGAGAGGCTAGCACTGCTCTGCAGTCGGCGGAGAGAGAGGGAGGGAGGGAGAGAGAGAGAGAGACAGAGGTCATCAAGAGCGGCTAATGATCCGTCCGCGGAGTTAACCACGCTCATCTCATGGCTAGCCCCGTTTAGACGCCGGCCATGTAAATCTCGGCTAATTGCAGTTGCATTGTTTCGCCGGCCGCCGCCGACACCGCGCCCGTGCTGCACGCCACGTTCAGGCACCCCGCCCCGCCCCGCCCCGCCCCGCCCCGCCCCGCCCCGCCACGCCCCACCGCGCCCCGCCCCGCACCGGCCCGCCCCGCCCCGCCCCGGCCCGCAGCCAGATGTTTCTGCCACCTCCTACTGCTGCGCCCGGGCCCGGTTTGGCCACCACGCTCCTGGCCCCACCCCGTCATGAGCTGCGACCACGGCGACCATCCTGACAGCTCGCAGCGCGGCGTGGCGTGGCGTGGTGCGGCGTGGCGTGGCGAGGCGCTGCTCGCCGGAAGGTCAAGCGCGTGAGGTCGGACCGCGTCTAGTCAAGTCGGCGGTGACTCCCCCCCCCCCCCCCCCCCCCCCCCCCCCCCCGTCTCCCTCTCCAATGGGCCTAACGGCGCCGTCACTAGATCGAGCGCCAATTAAATACCAATCTCTGACGAGAGAAAACAGAAATCATCGACACCCTAAAGTCGCAGACAAACACCGCTGAGACAATTCTACAGTACGCCAGTGCGAAGAAACTTTTCCTTCCAGTCTAATTTACGATCAGGCTTTGTCATCGTCCTTTGACCGGACGGTTCACATCACGTGACCCATTCATTCACACATGACTCTTTGACCCGGCCGGGCCCTCTTATGTCAGACAAAGTGCCCCCTCGTTGATCCTTTCACTGAGCCCCGTGACTCCACAACTCCATAACCGGCTGCTGACGGCTCCCAGCGGGCGGGGCGGGGCGGGGCGGGGAAGGAAAGTGTAAGACAATACGGTCACTGGCCCCGCCGCGGCAAATCAATACGTCCCTCCTCTCCCCTGCTCGCTGGGGCGTCACCACGGGTCAGCACACCGGGGAGTGCAACTGGAATGGAATGGAATGGAATGGAATGGAACGGAATGGAATGGATTGGAATGGAATGGAATGGAATGGCCCAGGCGCGCAGCCAGAGGGAGGAAAGGGGTAGGCTTCGGCTCGCAACAACATAACGTTACCCGCCCCCCACTTCCACTCCCAAAAAAAGGAAAAACAAAAACAAAAACAAGACCTGGAATAGCTCACGAAGTATGACTGTTTATGTACTAAACTTTGATCAGGGTTCCGATGCCAATATTATTGAAGCCCCCATTTTCATTACCTGCCAAGTGAGCAGAATAACTTACCGTTGATTGTTAATAATCAATCCGACTTCAAGCACCGAACTCAAGGAAGAGATCAACCCACCTGGAACACAAAGAACAGAAAATGTAAGAACGGAAACGAATTGCTGACCAGCAGCATTCCATGTCATGACACAATAATGAATTGCGCATCGGGCGCTTCCGAGGGGGCAATCAGTTGCGAAATCCTGTGTACAACCGATCTGAAAATCCGGGCAAAGTCCACCGAAATTTCCGACAAAATCCAAAGCAATCTGTTAAAAATCCGGTGCAGTCCGGCGAAAATCCGCCCCAATCTGAAATCCTGTGTACACCATTTGGACTAGTGATTGCCCCCTCGGGCGCTTCAGGAGCTAACTTTTAATCGTATTTCGAGTGCGAGAGCGGTGGAGGGGCGAGCCAGGGCGAGCCAGGGCGAGCGCGTGGAGAGAGTGCGCCACGGCATGCGAACACAGGGAGGGGAGAGAGCGCAGTGAGATCGCATCGAGAGCAGTGAGGCAGCGAGACAGGGTGTGATCTATTGGGACGCCAGAGAAAACCGCGAAAAAAATGAACAACATAAAGTTTGAATCGTCTGAATGCAATCAACATGCTGAGCAGAAACACAAATTAGTGTAATTGCAGAAAACATAAAAACTAGTAAAATTAAAGATAAACTCTCTAATAATAATAATGAATTTAAAAAAAGAAGAAAAATTCAAGTAAAATCCTAATAATGTAATAATAGTACTTTTCAAAGTCAGAAGAAGAGGGCGAAAAATATTCTAATTTATGACAGATCCGACCGAACCGTCAAGAGAATATAGTTCATCTGTTGCCTACGTAACGAGCCGGTAAAGCGCAAGATACACAAATCACAGAGGACTACAGGAATTGCTCGGAGAACGACCCGCTCCAAATCAACGCCGTGGGAGGACATCTATTTGGGTCCGAGGAGTATTACGTTGGCGGGACGCGCCTTGTAAGGACGCGGCTGGTGTGGTCAGAGCTAGGCAGAGGAGAGGGACCCGCGCGGGGCGGGGCGGGGCGGGGCGAAGTATCCGTCCTGCCAGGTCCTTGCCAGGTCCTGCTGCCAGCAGGCTGCTGACTCCAGGAGAACGCCACAGCGCAGCGGGACAGGGCCCCGACCACCACTTGCAATCAAAGCGAGAATCAAAGGCGCCGGCCCGCGCCGGCCCAAAGGTGTGACCAAGTCTCTGTTGGTTGGAATGAGAATACCTCCACCCATCCCCTCCCGTCATATCCTCCCCCGCACTCAAACAAAGGTCTTAAGGAGCGGGTATCGAATGTTTCCTAACAGGCACACTGTTAGCTCAAAGATGTGGGTGTAGGTGTTATAAGATTGTTCGTTCTTGTCGCTCTCGTGGAGCATCAAGCTGGCCGGTCACAAAACAGACTGATTGCTTTCACTTGCTGCGCTGCCGCCTGGCTCTGCTCCGCCCCTTGGGGCCAATGCACGCGGCATCATGTCGCTACATCATCGCCCAGTCACTCCAGAGCCCCGCTCCGGCCAGCTAGTGGCCAGCTAGTGCACTAGCCGGCTAGCGGCCAGCCAGCAAGAGGGTCGGTTCAGGATCAGTAGACAGGTCAGCGACCAGCCCGGGGAAGAGACCCACGCGAAGCTTCGCCGCGCTCCACAGCTCGGAGACGAGGGGAGAGGCGGGGAGGGGAGGGGAGGGGAGGGGGGAGGGAGGGGAGGAGAGGGGAGGGGAGGGGAGGGGGGAGGGAGGGGAGGAGAGGGGAGGAGAAATGGGGGGAGCGGAGGGTGAAAGGTGCTCTTATACTATAAAACGGCGGGACGTCGATCAGATGGCTGTGATTATGATCGAATCTTTGGAATTTTGGAGCAAAACATTATGAGATCAAATTTTCTTTCAGAGCTCGTAAAGGTCGCGGGGCAACCATATTATTCACCTAGTTATCGCAAGCGGAGGTGACGTATTTCCTTTTTCCGCTTCGCGCCTGACACTTTCCCGTGACGAAAAGCTTACGTCCAGGGCAACAAACACAGCGCGACGCCCGCGTGTAACTCGGCGCGCCAACAAATTGTGATAAGTGAGCGTTATGAAATCGGCATCACGCGTCACAACCGGCGGGGCGTGGCGGGGCGGGGCGGGGTTCAAAGGAACCTAGACAAATTAAATTACCCCCTGGCGGCACGGCACACCGCCGGTCGTCTCTCTATTCAGGTGGCCGGCCAGTCTGCCAGCAGGCCGTCACAGCGTCGGCGTCGCGTTGCTTTCGCTCGAGCCCGCCGCCAGCCGGTGCCAAGACCCCGGGCCGGCCGCCTTGGCAAGGCGAGGCAAGGCGAGGCAAGGCACCGCCAGTACGAGGTGAGGTGGGTGTTTTCAACTGGATGCGCGTATTCATCACAAGACCTTTCACTTTCCACTAAAACGCGATTGAGTAACCGAGTGCTATCCCAGATAGCGACGTGAAGGGGATACCAGGAAACTGAACGGGAAGTCAACGCAACTAGAACATCTTCACCAACCTGAGACAAGTCGCCAGACGACATCATTCTCCGCATTCTGATTTACAGTTTTATTTTTACCAACGCCAGTAAAATTCATTGTGGTGGCGGCGATCCGTTAGCCACCCTCTAAATGTCCAGTAACTTTTTGGTTCGGACTTAGTAACAATTTTAAACATATAACTAGAATAAGAAACAAATTTGTAACGATGTAGAAAAAAATTTCGTAAAAATTGTGTGGCTAAGTAGAACAAAATTGTTACTAGTTCTAGTTATGTTTAAAACTGTTACTACGTCTGAACAAAAATGTTACTAGACATTTAGAGTGCATCCACGTAAATCTTGGCGGCGACGAACCATAAGGACTTGCGATCCTATCCTACGGAGGCACGTCGAGCGGACGTGCCTTGGACGTGCTGGGCCGCGCTACACTTCTCACGGCGATACGAGTGGCGCGGCGTGGCGTGGCGCGGCGTGGCGCGGCGTGGCGCGGCGTGGCGCGGTGGCCCCCAACCCCGCCTTGATTTACGACGAGTCGGATAGGCCTGCTGGGCGCTGGAACTGCAGGGACACAGAGCATTGAACCTCGGGTATGATTGCGCACGCAAAAACCAAAAACTCTGGTTCTGGAGCAACAGAATCAAGAAACCAAGTGGGCGGTCACTACAAAATTTTTGCCTGCTAAGAGACTGCTATTGCAGTATCTTATAATATATGCCGCGAAAACATTTGAGGCGCGTCGTAAGGACTGCAGGCTGCATGGTAACATTCTACGCTGGTGCCTGTTGGCGGGCTCATGCGTCACAAGACAAGCCTATCAAACGGAACCTACAGCTTACGACTCAAATCCTGACGAATGGTACGCGCTGCGTCTCCGACCCGTACTGCAAACAGCACCGCGGGAGCTCAGAGCAACGAAAGGACCCAGATCAAAATGTCGCTATCCGACAGAGACCAAGACGGGGGCCGTCGAACATTTATAAGTCATCACCGAAGAAGGGAAAATTAGAATCACGACGGAGGAAAGAGAAACCACGTAATTAATGGATGGTCCCGAGTGAGAAAAACATTTCCCGAGCATGCCTGATATAAGTAAAACCATCTGCGTCTACGCACATACGCTACATACTTGTTCACACAAGCACAAAGAGAAAGTAAGCTCAAGAGCCGTAAAGATACCCCATTGAATCAGATTTAACTATTTAAAGCGCGGCGTGGCGGAGCGGTGATGCAAGAGGATTCGCCACTTTATATTCCTCCTACGGGTCGTCGCTCTGTTCCTCTTATCGCTACAAGCCTTGCACCTTGCCTTGCCTTGCATTACCCATCACCACACTACTGTCGAAAGAAATTGGGCAACACCGCACATCTGCCATTACGCCCAAAGCTAGACATGTAAGCATTGATGTAGTTCAAGGCAATATTTGGATTTTTGTTTCAGTAAACATCCGAAAAAAAGGGCTTACACAAGGAAATCAGTACTCTTTCTGATAAAAGAAGTGTACTTTCGGCGCACTCCAGCGTTGAAGTCTACAAAAAGAAATCGGTACTCTTGCTGATAAAAGAAGCGTACTTTCGGCGCACTCCAGCGTTGAAGTCTCCCAGCGAATACCGTATCTCCCGATATCCATGCGGATGCTACAATGGCCTCTTAAACTATTTTTATTTGCCCGTGGTTTCTGGAGGACTGGGTTGCCCAGATACAGAACCTGGGTTTGGGTTTCGTGCACGCGGTCTGCGCTGCGCTCCTCTCCTCCTGGGTGCTCGACAACGTCCTGGAAATCGGTACCCTGGGAACACACGGAGCAGCCATGCGCAGCCAAGCCTGGGGTCTGCGCGTTACGTAGGAAACGACACCATAGCTGGGAAGCCACGGGGCCCACAGTACCAATCGCAGTAGGTATATACACCTCACAAATCCGACCAGTTCTCCTCTTTCTTATTTCCATTCACGAAGTTTGTCTCGGCCATGGTAATATACCGCCGGTCATAGTACAACGATCTTCCGTGTTACGGCTGCGTTTGAAAACGGCCAAAGAGGGGTCCTATCTATAAGGGGCGCGGCGCGGCCATGTAGCAGTGATAACAACAGGTGTTGGCTGTGTTATAGCAACGCAAGCGGGTGCCTCGCCTCTCACCGACCTGTCTTATTGTGTTGCCGGCAGGACCTATGTACACCTCGCCTTAAGAATAGCACCAGCAGTTACGTCACAGTATCCCGCTGACATAACATACGTCATTATTTGTTTGGCAAATCAATCAGAAATCTTCTTTTCGCGCCGACCCCCTGTGATCCCAACCCGAGAGGAGCGGAGAGGGCAGGACAGGAGAGTGTGCCCTGCTCCAAGCGGAACGGGCTGAGTGAAATACGGCATTTCCTAAGCGACCCGTAGGTCACTGCTGAATTGATTCAGTCAGTATCGACGAGCCTTGCAAGTGAATAATATCACAGCTCCGGAAGAGATACTAAAGCCCAGGTTTATTCTCCATCGGCAGGGCACCAGGCAGTATAGGGCCGGGGATACATCACCGCTGGCTTAGAAGACCATAAACCATTCGGGGGCGTGATTCGAAATGGCGAACACTCACACTCGAACTGTTGATGTACGATAAACGTATATGATACGGCCTCTCACCGATCATTTCCAAAGGGCAGTTGATTGAAGCCACCCCAAACCAAACGGGTGTCATGACGAAAGAATTGTGTCCAGGAAAAGGCAGTGGGAGCAGCGCAAAACTCAGAATCTGCGACAACCCAGAAACCAAGGGTGAAAAAAATAATTTGAGGTGATTTTGAGACCTATTGCAAAATGATAAGGAAGCTTCGAAACGCGTTTTAGAATAGGTCTCAAAATCACATCGAAAAATGTTTCTTTTACCTTCACCTTGGTTTCTGGGGTGAGTTGCCCAAGATTCTAGGTTTTGTTTTTTCTGTGCGTGTCCCTATGAAGCCCTCTCGACTACATCCGGCACGGAGCCGTGTCCTCACGACACAGGATCATAGCATAACACTCTCCAGGGGGCGGCGGGGCGTGGCGGGGCGTGGCGGGGCGTGGCGGGGCGTGGCGACCACGCTGCGCTTCACCCAACTTGCACCACGCCACGCCACGCCACGCCACGTCGGGCGTGGACACAGACTCCGCGAGTGTAACTGTACTGACCTTTCCAAGGGGCATTGCGGTTGCGACGTCTCGTCGCGGAGTGGCGTGGCGGGGCGTGTGTGTGAGTAAAGAGTCGCGTTGCATAGGAGGACAAGAGAGGAAGCGGCGCGGCGTGGCGCGGCGTGGCGCCGCAATAAGTCACACCGGCGGAGCACAGAGAGCGGAGCAGACGAAACGCTTGGCCCCGGCTGCTATCCTCATGACATGGCCCCGGACACGCTGGATCCGCTCTGGTTGTCGGCGTTACGTCAGCGGCCGGCACGCTCCACCCACGCAGCACCACGCCACGCCACGCCCCGCCCCGCACGGTGCACAAAGAGTTTCGAACGCACCAGCAACATGCGGGTCGCTTGAAAACGCCGCACGCGGCTTAAGTGGAGTACGAAAACAACAGCACATTCAAATATGCCCTTAATCAAATTCCGATTTCAATCAGAATTTTTTCTTAAGTGCCATAACTTTTACAACACAAGGTGTAAAAGTAATAATTCACAGTTATAGAAATTGTCAAGATTTCACCAGAGTGTTATGTTTCCTTCTCCTGAAAAAAAAATGTACTTCCAGACTTTTTTTTTTACTTTTATGATTTAACTGAATTCATGACATTTTTGTTTTAAAGTATTAACTTCCATTTCCCTTGTTTCGATAGTTCATGGCTGTGAATTCAAAGCGATGGTGCTACACTGACAAGAATGCTAGAAACACTGCATTCCGAGAAGATAGCGACACCCAGCAGGCAGGCACCAAAGAGCAGAGATGAGCTGTTAAGATGTGAAACCTCAAATTGTTCGGTGCGATGTCTCACCAGACTAGGTCGCCGTGCTCACATTGTTATTATCACTGCAGCAACTGCCGAGCCTCGGGATTCGCACCGACCTTGCTCAGCGGTTCGCGATGCTCGAGCGAGCGCGGTGTGGCGCCCCGCCCCGCCCCGCCCCGCCCCGGGCTGCAGCTCATGTTGCGATCCCCATGGCGCCCGCCCGCCAGTGGCCCCACCCTCCTCGTGGGGCAACCGTCCTAGAGACACGCCACGCCAGGCCACGCCACGCTCGTCGTCGGGGGCAGGCCGCTGCCTACTGCACGCACCAGATTCATACATCGGAACAAGGAGGCCAGACCACGTAATAGGCCCCACATACACACAGAAAAATCAAAACTCAGCCCCTGGAACAACTCAACCCAAAAACAAAGGGGGAAAATAATAAAAAAAAATTGCGGAGAATAAAAACGCTCGAGAGGTAGTGAACAGGCCGCCTGTGCCCTGAACTAGGCTGCACGTACTTCGCCAGCAGGACACCGCACGCCGCACGAAGAAAAAAAAATTACTTCGACATTCACACTGGTCTGAAAAGAAATAAAAACGCTCAGCACTCTCCCCGCTGGTATGCCTATCAGATAACCATGGCGCGGTTCGGTTTGCATCATATTCCGTGGTCCCGGCGTTAACAGCCATCGCGGGTGCCCACACCGCCGCACCGCACCGCGCCACACCACACCAACTAACTACACGCCATTACCCAACCTGACTCCACTCGGAGTGTGAAATCCTTCAATGCGGCTCCTATCCGCTCTCTTTGTCGCCATGTGTCGCACGCTCACACTCACGCTCGCCACCCGCGCGTGCCTAAATGCACTGCCACCGACAAAAGGATCCGACACGGACTAGCTTACCCGCCAAAAGTATGAGAATAGTCGCGAAAGGGAAGGGAATGGAAAGGAAAGCTCACAGCCAGATGGTTATCCAACGGCGTTCGATGGCCGGTCGTCACGTGCAGCTGCAGCTGCAGCTGGGGCGCCTGCCTTTCACGAGCCCAGCTGAAGACACGGACGGGGTCTGGCCCATGACCAGCTAGATGACTGGCGAGCTAAGTAACATAACTAGAATTAGTAACAACCTTTTTTCCTACTGAACCACAAAATTGTTAATAATTCTAGTTGTATAAAAATGTTACTCAGTCTAGCCAGGAAAGCACTTAGATATTTAGAGTGAAGCGAGCTGGCTGACTGGCGAGCTACATTTGTACTTCTCCTCAGCCAAAAAAGTCCTTTTTGAATCAAATATAATCAACTTCATTTCAGCACGAAATTGATAACTGAAGTAAACTAGCACACGGTCCACTGGTCCGAGCGAACTTGAACTTGTTTCAAGAAGTGTTTACTTCGTGTGGGTACGAAAATCTTGAAATCAAGTAAACTAAATTTACACTAAGGACAAGACCATGCCCAAAAGTTCAAGTATTGCACTACTAAAACCGTATTTCCTGGGTGCTCGTTGGTTGCAACGCTGCGTGATTTAACGACGACCATCACTGGACCGATCCAGAACCAGGTTAGACAAGAACTGTCCTTCCTGGCTGTCCCTCCGTACCGATAGCAGGCCCAGCTGATCCAGGCGGGAGTCGAGTCGCTCACTGTCTTTACATCAGGGCACACAAACACATTGCTGACCATCGTCAATATTCGAATGACTTTTCCTTCAAATCGAAATACTGAATTTTACAGTGTGTGAGTGGGCGACTCATGTATCCAGCCAAGCTGGCAGGGTTATCTATACGATGACAGTGGTTTACTTGGCCGCCAGCTGAACAACGGAGCTGAAGGTGATGCGGCTGAATAAGTATGGCAGGGCAGGGCCCGAGGACCTACCTTCAGCGACGCGGGGAAAGAAAAGCATCCTGCTCCGACCCGGAGAGAAAAACACGGAAGGTCACTGTCAATTCCAGGCGTAATTACATAGTTGCAGCAGCGGCAGTCTAGGACGAGCTGGGCGGGGCGGGGCGGGGCGGTGGGAGCGGCCCAACAGGTCTACCGGTCAGTCCGTTACCCCGGCTGAGGGGGAGAAGGGGCAGGTTAACTTACTCGTCAGGTTGTTTGCCTTATACCCCACTCTAAAAGCGTAGTGCCCCGTTCCAGCCCTGCCTCGTCCCGATCCGTTGCACATGAATATGGATTACTGCCTGCCTGTTGTCTCATACCAGGCCGGGAAAACAATGACCGTTGGGTCATAGACAAACAGGGCTCCGCTCCTTGCAGGGATACAACTCTTCCATAAGAGATATTTATTGATGCCTGTCCTATGAGCCAGCCTCATGACCCCTGCCCCATGATGACCCATGCCCCATGAGCCCTACCCCATGATTATTTTCACGCCATGACGAGTTCTACCCCATGAATCCTACCCCATGATGAGTTCTACCTCATGGTGAGCCATGCCCCATGAGTTCTACCCCATGGTGAGCCATGCCCCATGATGATTTCTGACCCTTGATGAGTTCTACCCCATGACGCCTACCCCATGATAAGCCCTGCCCTACCCCGTTCTCCTGCCCAGGAACGAGGAAGAGCAGTCTGCCTGCATACCTCCGGCTTGGAACCGGCTGCGGGGGCGAGCAGGGAACCAGGGCAGACGGCTGCAATGGTGCAAGCGCAGGAGCTAGCCGGCCAGCCAGACACGTACACAACGCCGAGACGAGGCAGTCGTACCAACAATTACTACCATCCACAGCCCTCTGTCACCATCCACTCATCAGTGCTGGGATAGAGGAGGGTGGGGTGGGGTTGGGTGCGGTGGGGTGGGGTGCGGTGGGGTGGGGTGGGGTGGGGCGGGGCGGCACCGCGCGTCGAGGATCGTGGCGAGAGATGATGAGTTATTTAGCGGTCCCTGCCGCCACCTGCGGCTGCCCGCGCCACAGGTCATTGCTGCCTCGTGAGTGTTTCGAGATTATTTTTTTTTTCGCAAGCTGAAAGTGTCACTTTACTCATCGCACGCCCAAAGCGACGAGGACCATCAAACCCGCAACTCGTGAAAGACGAAAATGACAGAGAGTGGTCCGAGTAATAACAGCCCAAACAGAGAGGTGCACGTGCACGCCCGTTGCCTTACGAACAAGAAGTGTCACAACTTACTGACAAATATGTTCGTATCACGATGAAGCTTGTTCGCACAATACAAACAATTTTCTTGATATAGCACTGACGAATATTTCGTGCGTGTGTTACGACGATTCAGGTTTGTTCGTAGTTTTGAAGAAACCAACACGGATCTGTTAGCAAGAAACGAACCGTAAGTACGTTCGAAATGTAGATAAATTATTATGGAAAATGATGACTACGCAGACAAGCAGAGAGACGCGCCTTTCCTTTCTGTCCCATAAAGCTGATGTTCCGCCCGTGGACTTCTCGACGCGGTCCAGGTCGCGGGGCACTGGCGATCTTTATTGGAGCAGAGCAGAGCAGAGCACACCGCCGGCCCGGCACTTCCCCGGAACTCCCCCGGAACCCACCACGTCGAGACAAATAGACCACATCGCTGTGCCGGACCAGACCAGACCTGCCTAGAGGCCGGCCTAGAGAGCCTAGAAGGAGAGAGGTGACAACTGTCATGGCGGCTACCGCCCTATGATTCAGCTGTGTCCGCTCTGCCCCGCACCTCGCCGCGCGCCCAGGTAGCGAGGCACTGCGCATGCACTGTCGCCAGCTGGATCCCAGCGGCTGCCAGGCCCACTGCCGTTATGCCGGTTGTCGCCTCTCTCCTTCCAGGCTCTCTATAGGCCAGCCCGGCCCGGGCAGCCGCTGTCGCACGGTCTGGAACAGCGTACTGTAGCTGGAGCGATGGCCTCGGCTGGCCTTCCCTTTGAGCCCACGCCACTTGCCATAACGCTCTGCAGCGAATGATGCAAAGGCTTCAGAATTTATGAGAAAACAAGTCCTTCCAGTACGGAATATTCAAAAAGGAAAATTGGTTTGGAAAATACCAGGATCGTACCATATTTTCAAATTAAATGTAGCAAAATACTATGTTTTCGTTGTGGTAATGTTTTGGTTGAAAGATAAGTACAGCATCCGAATTGCCACAGTTTTTATGATAAGAGCAGAGAAGTTCCAAATAACGACAATGGTTAAATGTTACCGTCAATTTCCCGTGTTCACGGCCCGACTTGTACGCCCAGTGAAGTTGTCTAGCAGGTCGCCCTTGACCTAGCCCACCAGCCGGCCAGGCAGCCCACCCGCGCCTGGAGATACATAGAGCGGCCCATATTCAGAATGGAGCGAGCGAGCGAGCGAGCGGACACGCAG
Organism: Aptinothrips rufus; assembly: GCA_902196195.1. Lineage (NCBI taxonomy): Eukaryota > Metazoa > Arthropoda > Insecta > Thysanoptera > Thripidae > Aptinothrips > Aptinothrips rufus. Next base: position 11,888 of record CABIKL010000180.1, on the reverse strand, counting down.
CCACGCCCCAGCGGCTCGACCAGCGGCTCGCCCAGCGGCTGCACGCCGAAATGAAATCAAAGGCAGCTCGCAGAGACAGGCTCTCGGCTAGGTTTGGGACCATCCATAAATTACTTTAGGTTCTGGGGGCGGAAGGGGGAGGGGACTGAGTCCAACTAACGGTGCTGCACCAGGAGCGCGCTACGCTTGGGTTTAGCCGCCTTACCACATCAGGCAAGGAGGGCGGAGGGTCAATAAGCGGCCTATTTCGCCTTATGTAATTCACGGACGACCCCCTTACACCGGCACCGCCCGACCAGGACCACCAGGACCCGGCCTCCGTGACTGGCAGACAACGGGACGCCGCATCGGGAGGACCCGCCACGCCACGCCACGCCACGCCACGCCGCGGCGGACCGACATTCAAATCGAAAGCCCGGTGGTGGTGAACTCGCCTTGTGACTGGAGTAGCCTACATCCTTAACTTAAACCTTAAATAAAAATAAATAAAAAAATACTTCACTTATTGTTACTTGTTTAGGGTGGGTTGCCCCACAGACCCACCGCACCAGCGCGCTTAGGGAATTACTAAAACAGTCGTGGATAAACCTTACTGAGCAAGGGCTCGGTGCGCTTTCCTAGCTTCTGGCTTGCATAACAGGACGCCCAGGTGGAGCGAAATACTGAAATGAACTGAGACCGAATAGAACAGGCGAGCCACCCGAAAACGTTGTTGTTTTGTTCTTCCCCAGTGTGAAAACCACAGCGCGCGCTTACTTCCGGTCTCCGCGGTGGCGGGCTCAATCCGGGCTCAAGTCTGTCTGATAGCAACCTTATCGCGAGTCAACGCATAGCATCCGTAAGCTGCTCCAGATCAGAGCCCCTGGAATATGGATCGACATCTCTTGCGACCGACTTCCAGCACCAGCAGTCGCGAGTACACTGCAAAAGATATCGTCACTGAACGAAAATAAAAATTGTGTCAAAAACTTTTATTCGGTCGGCTCCACGAAAAAGATTGTCTGACTGATGACATTTTCGTCCATTAACCAATAATCTTGAGTTTAATCGATTTTAGTAATATGCTATGGAATTTTAACCACTGGACGTTTGACATACACTTTAAAACTGTTTTTCCATTCAAATGTCTCTCTCCTTTCAATACGGGCCGATAGATCGAATGTCCGAGTTTTGTCAGGAGTAAAATTCGGTGTGGGGTTAAAAAAAAAAAAATTAGAAGCAGAGGCTTACCGTGCCTGTGAGTGCGTTAGATTCGGGTGATCGCATTTTCACTAGCATCTCCCCTTGTAATCTTTCCTCCACTGCGGCTGCTCCACTCCTGGAGCAGAGCGGTGCGGCGCGCGGCGCCCTAGAATGCAGCATCATGCGCCTCGTCTCGTCGCATCACGTCGCGTCGGAGGGAAGTCCAGGCAAATCATCCGCTCGCGTTGCGGTCGCATTAGAGAAGAGGGCGGCATGCGGACACGCCAATCACATCGCCCGGCTGTCATTTCATTTCCATGCCGAGCTGACATTGCGACTGACCGTGTTCTTCGATTTGCAGCTCTTAGACAAGTGCCCGCCTGCCTCTCAACTCCAGACCCGGACCTGAATACTCTCCGAGGCGTATCAAACAAGCACTTAACATAACACAAGTTCGCGCGGTCTACCGCAAGGTAGCAAATTAATTTAGCATCGCGAATCGGGACATTAAGCTCTCCGCCTGCTATCGACTGTATGTTATGCATCCAAATAATTTTTTTGTGCAATTACAGAATTTTATCAGTAATCACAAAGAACATTGGCTATAAGTATAACTGATTCTCTTTCTTTATAAACTAACAAAGTAAACAAAAGATCATTATAAACAAGCAAATACTTTAGAGCTCCGCAAATAAATAAAACATTATTCCGACCCGACCCGGCCCGACCCGGCCCGACCCGGCGTGGCCCCATACTCTGCAGCAGATAGCCCATGCAAATGACCCTTTGTTTCAAATTTTACGAGTGCAGGCAGGCGCCACTATCAAGGAATGCAGCAGCGCTGTGAGGACCAGCAGAACGAAAGGCCGATAGCAAATTTTACGGCTTCGCAGAGCTGATAGTTGCAAAGCGGTGAAGCGTTATCTTGGAACATCTTCCAGCGCTTCACTTGCTCAGGGATCGGTAACTTGTCACCACCTCCCCTATTGATGATGACTAACCATCCTACATCCAGCTTGCTGCCCAAATATCTAGCACAATTAGCGTCACAGATGTGTACTCTGTACTTGGAACCTTGTCACAGATGTTGCTTGCTTGGGCAATGCGTCAGACTACACTCAGAAAGGCACTTCCTTATTTCAATGTGACTTTCGTTGTCCGAACGCTAAATTTAACGTTCCCGCACCAACGAAATTTTCCTAGGACAAATTCTTCGATATTTCCGTTGTTTCAATGAAAATTCTTTGACTCAAGATCTTATCATCATACCAAGGAAATCCGCATCATTGGCATGATGAAAATTTCTTTACGAAAACGAAAATTGACTTGGTATGGATAGGAAATTTTTTAATTGTTACAAGGAAGCCGGTTTCTGGGTGTATTATATCTGGGGTATAAAACGATCACTGTCAGAAAAAAATGACAGAAAAACTACGGTTTGACCTGGCAAATTTATTGACCATGCCGAAAATTTTGCCCTCTCTTCTTATTTTGGCAGTAATGGTACTTCGACAAACTGCTCTGCTTGGGAAGAGGTGCATTCACAAAGCCATGGCTGGACTCCAGATACTACTTTATGGCGTCATACCCGCCCTGCCCCGGCCCCCGGGGCCAGCGAGCCCTTTGCTTTTTCACGAAGAGGCCACCGAAGGCGGGGCGGGGTGGGGGGAAAGGGGGTGGGGGAGGGGGGTGGAAATAGGAGAGGCCGGACGCCGGACGAAGGAACAGCACGCACCCGGAGAGCAACTCTCCTGCCGGACTGGCCAGTCGATTCATTCTTCCCGATCCGTTGCATCACCATCACTCCGCCGGGCGTTACAATTCAATACGCTGGGAATACAATGCCACCAGCTCGCAACTCCGAGAAGGGGAAAGGGGGGGGGGGGGGGGGGGGGGGGGGGGGGGGGCGTGGCGGTGCAATGCGCTCGCCACAACTTCCCAGAGGATTTTCTTCAAAACAATGGCCGGGTCCTTAACGAATTGCACGGCGCACGTACGGCACCGCACGGATCCGCTAGGCCGGCCGCACCGTACCGCACCGCACCGCGCATCGCCCACTGTGCGACTCCCGGCACACGGCGCTGAGTCCTGCTGCGCCGCGCAAGCTCATGAACTCGCACGCACAGCCCGCGCTCCCACAACTAGCCGGTCGTTAACAGTTACAACAAGCAAGGTCGTTCACTTCAGCGAGTAAGTCCCGGGGACCCCGCATCCCCACGGCCTGACTGCCTCACGTGACGAGAAGAACGAGCCGCTGGCGGGAGCAACGAGACGCCACGCCACGCCACGCCCCTCAGTGCAGCCAACAGAAAAACCAAGCTTCAGTCGATGAGAGAGTCATTATCGATTCAATATGCTGGGAGCCACTACAAAGATTGTGTTTTCTCAACACTGTTAGGAAAAGTTCTCAATTCACCGATGTCCACCCGAAATTTTCCGTTCCAACATAAACAAGATTTATTTATCTAAGTTGGCAAAAACGAAGAGAACTGATTGAGAATAATTTCAAAAGAGCTTTAAACGTGCCTTCGAAAGGAAATTTAGACGGACGGTTGTGAATTTACAGACATTTTTTAGCAGCGAACGAAAAACAATCACATCTCTCAAGAAAAATTGAACAAATTCTAGAAAAATTGATCGACTGCCATGCAATCTCTCTTTGTCAGACTCAGGAAATTTTGAGATTGTCGCAAAAGAGTCGAAAACGGCTTCGATTCAAGAGAAATGAAGTCCAATTCTGGGTGCGGATTTAGTCATCGGCTAGGCTGCCCCGACTAACCTTGCCCAGTGTCAGTCAAATCCTATAACCTACGCCACCTCATATTCATACACCAGGACGCAGAGCTCGGGAGGGCCGTGACACTGTTTGCTCGTTCGAAAGTCCTCAGTCCCAATTCCGTGAAACAAAGGGAAGCGCTCCACTCACGTGCACAAGGCTGGCTGCATTCCGTTCAGCAGTGCCGTGCCGTGGCGTGGCGTGGAGTGGCGGGGCGAGGCGGGGCGGGGCGGGGCGGGGCGGGCCCTCCGGGTGCACCTCTCGACGCGACGCCCTGAATATCAACCAGCAGGTTCAAAGCAAGCAAGAGACTCTGGGGCTCCCGAGGCGAGGCGTTGAGGAGGCAATAAGAGCTGTCAGGGCAGGGCAGGGCAGGGCAGGGCAGGGCAGGGCAGGGCAGGGCAGGGCAGGGCAGGGCAGGGCAGGGCAGGGCAGCCCATACGGGACCACCTGGCTTCAGAGCAGAGGAAGGAATTGAAAAATTAATTAGCATTGGGAGAAAGTATGATTCCACGTCCAGCTCAGAGTAAGGAGGAATCCAAAATGAGACAGGAGCCGCTCCACACAAGAATTCAAAATTTTCTGAAGCGGTCCATTTTGTTTCCCAATTTTTTAAAATTTTTATTTTGCTTTTTGTTTTATTTTGAAAAGCAGCGCTGCTGGACTAGAGAATAGATAAACGTTTATCTATTCTCTAGTGCTGCTGGGGACAACATCTGTGTAAAGGATCATTATAAATAACGCAATGTAAGGAGAAACACTTCCTCATGAGCGGTTCACGAAAAACGTTAAGGAGTAATTAAGATACCATCGCAAACTAAGAAAGAACGTGGTCGAACTGGGAATTATCAAAATATTTCACATGCGTGTGCAATTATAAACTCTCCACCCACGGCTGCCCCGGGGCACTCAGCGGCTAGGACAGCGTCTTATTCGGCTAGCTCGGGGTGGGTCGTTCCTTGTGACTTATCGCGTCGCGTTGACAGCCGCGGAGAAAGTCGAAACAAAAACAAAAACAGCAGATTTTCGTGGGCGATCTGCCATGTACGCCGCGCGCGGTCACATGTGTGGGCGTTTCGCGGTATGATGATACCATCGCATCCATGCGGGCTGGCCCGCCCCCAGCGCGCCCGTCTTGCAAAGTCCATTTCTCTGCTGGTCGGCCGCTCTACCATTTCCGTTCTGGTCTTCTAAAACAGATTTTCAGTGCCTTTCGCAATTTGACGGCAGCGAGCGAACTCTCTTATTTATTTTTTTTGATATGAACTCTAACGGCGCTGACCTGGTCCATGGTCTTCCAGAGCAATGCATCCCGGCCGGAAGCAGACGACACGACGCTACACTGGGCGCGCGGTCTGGTCGCCATGGTAATTAGCTTTCTAGTGGGCGTCAGAGAGCGCCCCCCGCGGCCCACCTTTGTCGCCGTCCGCCTCACCGAGTCCCGGTCGCGACACACAAACCTCGACAAGAAAAAAGAAACAACGCACCGACTGTATTGGCGTCCCGTTTTCCGACCACTGTGCAGTCTGCCCAAAAAAAAAGTTCCAGTGACCGTTATCACTTGGACGGGAAAAAGACAAAATATTCTAAACCATCGCTTGTCAATGAACTGAGTCTTTCACACAGAAAAAAAACGAAACCCAATCAGCTGAGCAGAGAGCACAGTTGATCACAAACAACGTTTACGTCCCCAGCTGTAAATCTAGAACTGGCGGCGCTTTCTATTCGCGCCGCCTTCTTCACCTACTCGGTGTCAATGCATCTACGTCCCATACCGCGGGCAGACTAATCGATATATCGAAGCTCGCCTCGACCTCTCGCCCCGGCCCGGTGCCGCCGTGCCGTGCCGCTCTGAGGTGAGCTAGCCGAGACGTCGACAGCCACGGAGATAAAGAGAGGGGCTCCACGCGGACACAATGCACGCCGACGAACCTCGTCACCTCAAAGCGAGGACATCTGCAAGACTCTCAGCCGAGACTGTAAAGTAGAGAGATGCAATGCGACATGACTCGAGCGGAGCACTTCATCACGTGTGACTGTCGTCCGGGAGACAACAATAATCACTCCTCCCGGCCACGCCACGCCACGCCGCAGGAGGCCAGCAGTCGCTTGTTAAGTGCGCGCCTCGCCTTGCCTCGCCCCGCCTCGCCTCGCCAGCCACTCACCTCGCGATCTGTTTTCCCTTTTATTGTGACCTTCCCCGCCCACCTGCAAAGACCCGGCTCCAGCTTGCTCTCCGTATGATGCGTCTCGTTCTCCTGCCGGCCGCGCTGTAGTCTCACTGGAGTCTGACTGGAGTCTCACTGGAGTCTCACTGGAGGCCCGCTGGAGTCTCACTGGAATCTCACTGGAATCTCACTGGAGTCTCACTGGAGTCTCACTGGAGTCTCACTGGAGTCTCACTGGAGTCTCACTGGAGTCTCACTGGAGTCTCACTGGAGTCTCACTGGAGGCCCGCTGGAGTCTCCGCTGAGTCTCACTGGAGCATATCAAGAGTCACGCAGAAAACTAAAACCTATCTGGATCTGGAAGCAACCAAGTCCAGAAACCAAGCGTCAAGAACTATGTATTTGAAATACATTTTCTGATCTATTCCAAAACGTGTTTTGTAGCTTCCGGATCAGTTCAAAAGAAAGCGTGCGATGGGCTCGCCTCGACATGACACCGCCGCTCGAAGACGAGAATTAGCGAGAATTAGCCATCTCTCACGCACCGCTGCCCGTTGCGCATATGTCCGGTCGGGAAGACTCGCAGCCAGCCTGCAGCTAGCCTGCAGCCAGCCTGCAGCCAGCCTGCAGTCAGTTTGCAGCCGCGGAACATGCGACCATAGCTTCCTGTGTTATTAGCTCGGCGATCATAGCCTAGAATCCATTCAGATGCACGTCTGCAGCGCGGCGCGCCCAGAGAAGTGCATGCGGCCGCATAGTGGGGCACACGGGCATGCTCGTGCCGCGTGCTCTGCTCGGCTCTGCTCGGCTCTGCTGCGTGCCGCGAGACCCGCGACCGATCACGCACGGCGAGACCACAGCTCAGCACGAGTCGAGTGCGCTTGGCTCGACAACCCCTGATAAATCGACCGCGATGACGCCGAAAACTCGTTAAGTGACATCAAATAATTTTTACATTTTTCCGCAGTCGCTATGTACTAATTTGACGTGAGAAGTGGGTGAGGTGAGGTTTGGTGGGGCGGGGCGGACTGGGACGAGGTGCGGTGGGGCGTGGTGGGGCGGGCCGGGTCCACTCCCCCAATGCGAAGGGCGTCACTTTCTTTCGCAATTGCATATCGAGGCGGGAGGGCGAGATAGAAGGGCGTTGCAGCTCCGCCGTGCCGATGTGTAATTCTGATCGCGAGCGACCTATCACACGCGACGAGGCTTTCGCTTCTCGAGCCCCAAGTAGTATCGGCTGCAAGGACCTGCACTCAGTCACCACAGCGACACGACACTATCGATCTCTCGAACGGCCGCTTCTTGGCCCTTCCAAGTAAATTTACGTTTCGCTGTCTTCATGACCAGTAAAGATCGAATTTGTAACTTAAGTGACCCAAAAATGTATTCAAAGGTATGTCTTCTTCTTTATACCTCTTTTTATAACTTCGTAGAACAACGCTCCACCGGCTCCACTCGGCTCCACTCGGCTCCACCCGGTGTCAGGACGCGCTGTCCCTGCGGGCAGGTCGACTGCCTCAGCGAGGCGACTGCCGCATCGATTGGCAGTGGCTCCCCTCCCCTCCCCTCCAATGCCACCTGTTCCTCGGCCCTGCGACGAGGAGGCAGCCTGGGCTCCTGACCTGGTGGCCCACAGGAGACTCTAAAATAAAGGGCCCATCGAGATAAGGCCGATCAGGAGCGCAGCGCGGCGCGGCACGGCGCGGCACGGCGACGCGATGGGGACAAAGAAGAGGATATCTATCTCTCCTACTCGCTCCTACTGCAAAACTCAGCACCGATTAATGGGACGGAATCCGAGTCCTGCGCACTGTAAAGTAATTTCGTCACTTTACGAACTATTTGGCGTCGACTGCTTCGTAAAGCCTTTCGTCACTTGACAAATTTTTGTGACGAAGGGCACATTTGACGATTATTTCGTCAAAATGACGAAGCATTCGAAGAAAAAATATTCTTGTCCCATAATTATTCGGACAAGTTTCGTCAAATAACGATCATTTATTTCACAGTGAATATTCGAAGATCTCTATTTTAGTTTGTTGAACCTCAGTCATTTTGCTACGTAAATCGAAATGTTGCGCCTTGCGCCTCCACAACTTAGACAATGACAAGGCCCACAATCTTAGCGTCTTAGGCCTACTTCGACTGCAATACGTCAAGCTCATCTAGTGAACAAAAGACGATCATAAAGGAACGGCGAGTCACCCGGCTTCATTCCCACCTCACATACGACCATGTGAGCACATATGTCACACTCACCGCGCGCCGACAGGACAGAGCCTCCACACTGGTACCAACCTGAAACAAGAAACAGCAGTTGAGCACGACGAGTACCAACACAACCATGAGCTGGACAATATTAAGAGCACGAACTAAAGGGAGGAAAAAAAGACAGAAAGGTGTCAGAAGCAACACCGTTTTGAGCAGGCCCCAGTAAACGAGTACAAGAATCGCGGCGTGAAGTGCAAACGCCAAGCAGCATATGCTCGTTTTGGCGAGAGAAAGGCTTGGCAAAGTAACCAGGACGTAATAGACAGACTTTGAGAGTCGATTTGGAGCAGGCCGCTTGGCGGCACGCACCGCGTGGTTCAGGACAATTCCAGCAGAGGGCGCGCGAGGCGCGGTCCTGGGAGACATGTCATCTCAACCCTGCCGCCCGGGGAGAAGCACGCGAAGCACGCGAAGCACCGGCCGCTCGATATTATGTCGCTCACTCTCTGGTCCTGGGATCGATTCCCGGCATTTCTGCCGCCCCTTTTGTTGCCAACATATTTGACAGACTCCTAGATTCTTCCAGCCATAAAAGAGGGAAGACCAAATAGCAGCCGCTGTGGAGGGAAAGCCCCTTTAATTTTTGAATGGTGCTCGTGACAGAGTGATACTCAACGAGCAATGGCCAGACCAGGCGCTAAGAGGTGTAATTACAGTGAACACTTGGCCAGGCCCCGTCACGCCCCGACTCATAATTTATCAATCTCCTTACTTCCCCTCCCCCCTCCCTCCCCCCTTCCTCTCTCCGTACCTCCAGCACCAACTGCATCGGCACGTAGGACAAAAACCACAATGAAAAGTGCCGTGTATATATTTTAAAAAACTCACTGTAACGCTACACAGACTTTTTACGTGACTTCAAAACATTTGCTCTATAACAATAACAGATAAATTTGCGCAACGTTACGAACAGATTTGCTTGTGTCATGGACTTTTCCTCGAATGACATAACATTGCCTATCAGCAGGCAGTCTACTATCGAGTATACTAACGCAGAAGAAAAGGAAAATGCCCTGGCTGCGCGGTACTCAGAAAGTGCTTCAATAGGAGAAATTGTCCAGCCCCATAGATTTCTTAAGCAGCCGGTGGCATGTTGTTTTACCATGCACGTTGGTGGCATGTAAACGACCTACTTTCGTCTACTAACGAGATAACGTACGCGAGAAAGATCAACATTGTCGAAGACAGTCCCGTTGATAGCATGAGAAATTGTCCGGCCCCAATGTTGCGCTCGCCTTGGTAGTAGGGGATGCGGTGCAACATAGGCTACGGAGAGAACTATGTACTATCGTCTACTAACGACAGGGAGTTATTTGGTAGCGCGAATTTTTTCATCCGCGTTTGGGGCGTGCAAAAGTCTTTCAGCCCCACAACTTATTTTAAAAAAAACATTTAAAAAAGAAATGTTTCCGTATGCGTACAACTTCGAGCCCAAAAGCTACCTACCTACCTACCTACCTACTATCCGTAAGTATATGACTACTTACGTGTACTAACGATGTACTAACGATCTGCATTACTGTTTTGGGGGTATTTGAATTGGGGCTTTCGAGCTCCACGGCGGTCATTTTACCCTGCCCCATTTTCTTTAGGCCTAAACACTTTCAGATAAATTTAAAACAAAAAATCGCATTAAGGTTTGCTTCCATTGCATTCAACGCGGCGAGGCGAGGCGTGGCGTGGCGTGGCGTGGCGCGGTGCAGCCGGAGCTAAACGACAGTCGGACAATGGCGGGGAGAGGCGCGGTTGACCGCGGAGCGACGCGTCGCCACGGCACGCCGCGCCGCGCCGCACTTAGGCCCTTGACATTCCTGGCGGACATCGACTGGAGGACAGACCACACAGCAGCAGTGTCAAGGGCCGAGGCATCAACAGCCGAGCACACACACAGAAATACCAAAATCCAGATCCTGGGTCAACCCTACCCAGAAACCACGGGTACAGAGATATTTGTGGAGGTCATTTTAAGACGTATTCCAAGTTTATCAGGGAGTTATGATACGCACTTTGGACCAAGTCTGGAAATAACATCGAAATTTTTATTTTTTCTTTTGTATCGTCGGTTTCTACATTAGTTTGCCCCAGAGTCTGGGTTTCGGTTTTTCTGTGCATTCAGCGTTCAGACTGCGGAGAAAGTGAACCTGATAGGTGCAAGTCACTCTCCGCACCGCGCCGCTCTGCGTGGGCCCGCCGCGTCCTTGGACGGCGAGGATATAATTTGGTCGGAATTCGTCTCTTGACAAGCCGCGTGGCGTGGCGTGGCGTGGCGTGGCGTGGCGTGGCGAAGCGTAGCGGCCCGGCGGTCAGTAGGAGCACTCACTCACCAGTCACAGGACGCTCTGCCGGCTCACGTGGTCTTCACGGCGGCGCCTCATCAGGTTTGTTTTGTTCCCGGGCCGCGCCCCGCGGGGGGGGGGGGGGGGGGGGGGCGGGGGGGGCTGTCACTACAGGGCGCTGCGCAGCACCTCGCGGGGGGCAGGGACCGGGTCAAGGACGCACACCGCCCGTCACTACAAGGACATCGACATCAAGGTCAAAGGTCGCAGCGGGTCGCAGAGAGTGATTAGAGAGCCACTACCGCCGGGCGGCCCGGTTGGGATCTCCCTCTGATCCGTTGGTTGGTCATTTGAGATTTATTTTAAAAAGTGTTTCATAGAGCTTCGCGATCACTTTGAAATAGCTGTAAAGAATGACCCCCGAAACGAAATGTTCCTTGGTTTCTGGGTTGGGTTGCCCCAGAATTCGGGTTTCGTTTTTTCTGTGGAAGGGATGCGAGTCCCGAGTCGTTGTCCCGGGTACTGGAGGTGAAAACAGTGCCTACAGCCTCTGGGGCATCAGATCGCAAGCATTGAGGGGCGGGGCGGGGCGGGGCGGGGCGGGGCGGGGCGGGGCGGGGCGGGGCGGGGCGGGGCGGGGCAGGGCGGGCGGCGCGCTGATTCCGATGTAGGCCCGTCTCGCTCCAGGAAGCCGCAAGGGAGGCTGGATAAGCTGCTGGAGAATCTCCAGCGGGTGAACAGATGACATCGCGACTATAACCAGGTCAGTCATGCACCATTCGGTCGGGCAGGGAGGGCAGGGCAGGGAGGGCAGGGCGGGGCAGGGCAGGGCAGGGCAGGGCACACAGGCCAAGCCACGCAGACCAGACACAATGGCCAGCAGGTTCGTTGCAACAGAACTGCAGCACACATGCAGTGCTAATTCACCAACAATGCACCCCGAGGAACACAGTGGCCATTGTTGGTCCGTTATCGGTGAAGAGAGAGAGAGAGAGAGAGGATGTGCCGCTGATAGCGGCCTGCCGGCCCGGTCCGGCGCGGCCCAGGGCCCCGCTCGGAGGTCGACCCACCTGCGATGCGACTAGTAATAATCTTACGCAAGCACAGTCAGTCGCAGTGAGTGATTGTCGTACATGCATCAACCGCAGGGATGTGCTTGCGTCATTATTGAAGGGCGGGGCGGGGCGGGGCGGGGCGGGGCGGGGCGGGGCGGGG
>CABIKL010000179.1:0-28640 GCA_902196195.1 Aptinothrips rufus | reverse complement strand
CTCAATTGGCAGAACTGGTGCCACCAGCTCGGAGGGGGAGTCGCTACGGGCGGCTCTCTTTCTGCTAAATTTTTTTGTTGGTTACTTAGTTTCTAAGTATCCTCGAATACAACGATTTCGTTGGCACTTATTTTTTTGTCTCTCACAACTATGCCGCACGTGCGTTGTTTGTAAAAGACAAGGAAAATCTACATTCACTTCAGGGATTTGTCAGGGAAACGTCAGGAAATTTGAAAAATGACGGTCTTGTAACATCCCCGTTAGAAACAAAATGTTCCCCTGCCCCTTTCCCTCATGGGAGGTGGGCGAGCGGCCCAACCTCACAACCCTGCGGGCGCCACTGCCTGATAGAACGTTAAAGTCCCTGACTCTTCCCGACCATCTGAATTTTCCTGATTCTCCTGATTCCCCTGACATGTGGTAACCCCGACTGCCTCACCCCGCCCCGCCCCGCCCCGCCCCTTCGCTGGTACCCTGGCCTCGACCCGCCCAGTCGTTTCTATGCATAATTATATTTGCTCATGTCTGAAATTTATACAAAGTGGTCCCGAGTGGGGCGGAGGGGCGAGCCGGGAGGGGGGAGGGGGGCTGCTGCTGCTGCTGCAGAGGGTTGACAGGGGCCCGGCAAGGCGAGGGGCCCGGAGCGGCCCCCAGAGACGACAAAGCAGTTACCTCGCTATATCAGTATCTCCCACACTCGAGAAAGATTATTAAAGCTGGTTCATGAACTACGAGTCATCGGTGCTTTGTTTATGTTTTAATTTTGATTCTTAAACGGAAGGCAACGGAGAGGCATAAGTACCCAACCGTTGGCGCAAGACTACACTAATAAGTTAACTTAAAATTTGTATTGTCCCTTTGCGTCCCAGCAATCAGCGAGTAAATAATCAGTGCAGGAATGGTGAAAATATTTCGAACATTGCAAATCGAATCATAGGCTTGCTTTCAAGCTGGAGCTGAGTTTTATGTAGAAGAAAGACGACAGCAGTTGGAGACTTACGTGGGGACTTCCCTCAACCGAACCCAGGCCTTCCCCTCCATCAGCCTTCGGTCTTGCATTGTGTGCGTGTGCTCATACAGGTTCGCAGCTGGACTATGGACGCTCAGTCCTCTGTGCTTAAGCTTTTTGTTTTAGTAATGGAAATGACTGATAAGTTGCGTTCGTGTGAACGGCAACTTTTGTGTCCTCAAGTGCAGTGAGCTACTAAGATACCGTCTTCGGTAAGCAGAGTTGCTTTTTGCCTTTTTACTCGTTCTTTGCCAATTTTCCTTCAATACCATTATGAAGGTAAAGAGAACGAGTATTGTACACAGTGCTGCGTGTAATTTAGTCACTAACTTTCATCTCAGTAACTACAACATGTGCACCTTCAGTGTTTGTGGAAAGCATGAGCCGGTGGTGAGAAAACAATTCCATCATAGAGGTATTTTTCAACTTATTAGAGAAAATTTCAAGAAAATTGCATAAATAGATCGTTATGATAGGGTTATGTTCTTATCAACATTGGTTTTGGCATTTAAGCTTAGATGGTCTGGAAAGGTCAGGGAGAAGTCAGGGAATCTGACGGCATGTCAGGGAGAGTTCACGCAGGCAGATTTGAATGCGCCGCTTTGAACATTCGTCTCTGTGGCAGAGGGTGTCAGAGTGGTTAGAGTGCTCGAATCTGACGCCAGAGGATGACGGTTCGAATCCCATTCCTCCGATATTTTTCAACTCCTCTCTTCGTCCGCCAGTCATTCAAGAGGATAAAAATCGTCCCACATCTTCGCTCATCACTTAGGGGGGTCGCTACGGGCGGGCAATGATTTCAAATAAAAAAAGAAAGGTTTCACAGAAAGAAATGAACTGTACAAGTTTAAAGAAAAGCTTCTTTATTTGGGATGTTTCATAATCCCAACATATATTATTTACAATGGCTACTCACAATAAATGCACACCAATTACAGCAATAGAGAATACACTAAAATTGAATAACTATCAGAATAAAGAGAGTAATTTTACTTCATTGAAACAGTTACAATAATTATGAAACAGACATGATTAACACAATGCCTACTTAAAAAAACATATTTATTCCATTCCACCATATTTTTTATAGGCAGGGTATCACAGAGGGACATATAGTAAGTTGGAAATACAATTATAGTTGCTTCAATAGTCTTCATATGTACACAAACACCAAAAACGCCTAGCAGAATTAACTAAAAGGCAAAAATACAAAATGTTTGGAATGCACATGTAAGTGGCCCCAAAGTTCAGACACCATGGCACAAAATCTTATTATAGCCAAGCCATACATGTTGCAGCACAAGTTAGATTATAATTTCACAGATTTAAAGTGAAATAATGAAATGAAAAATACTAACATATTAGAAATGAGAAAACTCATATACTCTCCATACAGTTTTTGTGATGGTACATTTCAGACATAATTCCACTCAATTTTAACAAGTAGTCATTAGCCTCACAGAAAGAGAGAGAAAGTGAGATAGCAAAATGCATGCAGTGTGTTAGCATAATTACTCCATCCAAGATTCCATGTACAACTACGCTGCGATTTACAGAGAAAAGTTTGCAAACAAAAACACATTTTGACAGAGAGAATAAAAAAACTTTTAAGTTGATGGAACATGCTATTATTTCATACCTTGTGCCTGAATCCATAAAACATTCTAGCTCTGAGAACAGCAGTTACGACCACCTAGTAAATTTCCTGAGTGAACAAATTTTAAAAATTAAATGTAGCGTTTTCATAAAAAATACAAAATTGACAATGGTGACAAGCATAATACCAATTTTGAAAGTAATATGGGGAGAGGAGAAGAGGAAGGGTATGGGGGTTCAGGACAGCACAAATAGATCACCGTTATGCATATCAAAAGACGACTGAGTTTCAAGCGAAATTCAAGGCAAGTCAACTGATTATTGATAAAACCAATAGTACCAATCCTTCAGGTTTGAAGAAATCACCAAAATTGTCAACGCAGAGTAAGAATTTTTGGTTTGCCATCCAGACACTCCATAAGAAGAAAAGATAAAATCAACGACAAAAAGAGAGTGAGCGGAAATTTAGATTACAATTACGTAGGTCCTGACTCGCAACTAGAACTGAGCAAGAATATCTTGACATTCCATTGCAAGAAAATCTAAAACAAACTCTCTGAAATAAATTGCTATGTGCAACACAAAAAGAGGATAAGAGAAAATCAAGGGATGAAATTCACACTTGCAGGCATAATTTTAGTACAGATTCAGGCACAATATTTGGAGATACCCCAGCAAATATCAACGAATCGCTGGTGTTTCAGCACTTAAATGCCAGCCATTAGATACACAATGAGTAGAACATGTTACAGAATAGGCTTGGAAGCACATAAAATTGACACCCTGAATGAAACATTCATATTTTAACTGAAAGGATATCATACAGAATGAAACATATTTGACAAAAGCAACCTTGCACCCAATCTCTATCGTCCCTTGGTAAGTGATATGTACACTAATTGTTTATAAAATTAAACCAACAAAATAGAATTTGAAATTCATCACAGAGATCTGAAGATCGTTTATACAGCACACCCAGTCTGGTTTTACAATTTACAATATATACATTTAGCTATAGATAGAAACTGGGTGTACTGTATACACAATCTGCAGTACCCTCTACTAATTCAATCACATTATTTGACTTTGAGTCAGAAATTTTATACATGGGAAATTAAAGACGAATGAATTAGAATACCATCCCGTCAGTCTGAAGAAGGATGCTTTTGGTGGAAGCTCGTAAAAAGAAAAAAAACAAAACATTCTTCTTCACAGGAAAAATGTATTTTTACAAGACTCCATGACTCTCCACTTGTTTAAAACTTAAAATAACTTAATTTCTGAGAGGGCAGTAACTGCTTGTCTATTTCAGCATGATCAACTACTGACACACACATTAAGGACAAACATATCATGCAGAGATAGAAAATGTCCCTGCTGAGCAAGATGTCACAAGGTGAAGTTCAAATAAGGAATCCTGGTTATCTGGCAACTCTTTGTACATTAACTCTGTTCAAACACTAATGTCAACCACTAAGATAAGATATCAATGAACATTTTAAAATAACTTGGGAACATAGTTAAGATCACATTTTAAAAGACTACAAAATAAACTATAGTGCTTGCATGACTTTCCATCAACAAACCACAATATATATATTTTTATATATATATATAGCCTGAAAACTCTCAGTCAAACCGATTTGGAAAGTAATGTAGCCAAGAAACATTAAACAGAATGAATGATAGACAAGCACCCAAACTCTTCAATTGCTGATTAGGCACTTTAATAACACAGGAAATAGGAAAGCATCCAGACGCCTCATGTTCTCAAAGATTCTTAACAAGATAATTATAGATGAGTCGCTCATCGCAAAAAAATAAATGAACATACAGGACTAACACGAGAAGTGTTTATCTGATTTTACGACAACAAAAAAATGATGGTTTATCACCTGCTTAATTTATCACTCGCCGGGTAATGAAAGAGAACATTACATACCGGAAATACAATACATATTGAAGACAACATAAAATTTCCGATCCATTGATGTTAATGATGATATTTCCTGGTTTCACCTGAGTTCACCGACTGACACTCAAAATCAGTAACGCACTTGAAAAAGCGAAGTTTGAAAACATTTTTAACTTTCTTAATTTGAAACATGCACCAGTTAATAATGTGAATCAAAGCATCAAAATCTGTTAACACTTTCAAAAATAGACAACATCAACACAATGGGGAAAAAATTGACTTTTTCATTATTCTTTGGTCTGATCTTCAAAACCAACCATGAGAACATAGTTGTTTTTGACAAGTGTTGCTGCAAGATAGTGTTAACTGCTTTCATTTTTATGCTACTCTGCTATATTTACACATCTCGGTTGCAAACAGCACTGCTCAAAAGACAATGCTCTGCAATAAAGCATCAAGTCTTCCACGCACCAAAATTTTATGTTTATGTGCTATTTAAAAGTATGACTTAATTGAGTCAGTACGGGAACTAATTCTTCACAGCAAAATTCGATTCAAGCCCAACAAACTGTTCATTACGAAAAAATCCATCCTCACACTTGAGATTAACTTCCACAAAAGAAAATCATGAACTTTTTCAAGTCCAGAGTTAACCAACATGAAATGGACGTTATCAATTAAAGTACATCACAACTTAAAGTTATCTCACTCATAGAAATTCTTCATAATAATTGTTATTTACATAAAATACACACATGTGAGCAAAGCATGAGTAGTAACCACATAATAAATTACATCGACTACATAAGTGATAAAGGGATTAGAGAAATTTGTTTTGGAATAAAGTACGCATTTTTGAGACATTAATGACAAGAAAGTGAGAACAGTTATACTTCATGGGAAATGCCATAAGTGGGCACCCAACCATACACATTTAATAGAGTTTGAAGTTCCTCAGTACCTTAACTCAATGTCTGTGAAATCAATAAGATTCATTTAAGATAATCAAGACAATTATGCATAGTCTTGGTGAGTACTCAAAAGGACTTCTCCACTGAGAAGCAATCAAGTTTTTACCTCCAACATATTTAAAATATCACGTACAGTCTTTTCAAGCTGCTCAAGCCAGTATGAAGGTGAATTATTTTTCAAACCCTCATTGCCACTGAAAGAGCTGCTACAACTGCTCCCACTACTGGTATTTTCAGAGTTTGTAGGTATTTCCTTCTTTGTGGATTCTGAATTTGAATCTTTTTCGCCATCTTCAACTTTTTCAGAAGATTCCTCTTCTCCAGAACTCAATTTTCTTCTTTTGGATGGAGGATCTAAAAAAAGAGAATTATAAATTGTATAATGGCAACAAAATATTTTTCCTTTCGTTTGAACTATTTTTAAAAAGATTCTTTCCCTCAACAATACGTATTTTAATGTCACTTACCAGAGATATTTGTATCATTCCTTGATTGGAGAGTACTTCTAGCAGACAAAATTTTATTAAGTAAGAGTGTAAGAGTGGATGACAGCGGTGCAGGATGAGGAACATTCACACTAGACGATTGAGGTGTAGCTTGTTGAACCAGTAATAGGGCACGTAGATCTCCATTTAACTTTGCGGCATCTGACATGACATCCACACCACCAACCAGTTCATACAACTGACCAGGAATGCTTTGCAGAACTCTCAGAGTTTGGTCAGTTAGAACTTGTTTGCACACCTGAGGAAGAAAAGAGAGATTCCGGTTTCAGATTTCTTCGTACAATATACACACAATTTCAATAAATGAAACATTGAAAACATTTTAAATAAGAAATTATACCTTTGGAAAATAAGTTGAAAGAAAACTGAAAATGATAGGAATGTTCAGGGAGCTTCTTTCATCTAAAAGCACAGCTTCAACATAGTCCACAAAGTAGTTAGAATTGACCAATTTCACGATGTATTTGCGGTCAACATTCTAAAAGAAATGTAAGACAAAAAGTTAGATTTCAAATCAAGAGTTATACGAAACAAATTAAGAAAAAGTGAAAGTAATTAACAATTTACCTGAGAATGGTAAATATCAAGCCACAGTTTAGGAAATCGAGTGAAGTGCAATGGCACAGCCTCGAAACCAACCATGGCACTTAGCACCACTAACTGGTCCGTCATGCATCCTGAGGCAATGGCTAATCGACACAACGTGTCAAGAAAATCGTGGTAAGGTCCAAAATAATCCTCCAAAGCTTGGTCATAAGCAGGATCTATTCCCTGTTTAGAATAAGTATCACAGGTTAGATGACTTTCAGCAGTACACATGGGTTTGAAAGGTGGAAAAACATGCCAAAAGGAAAAAAGAAAGAAGATAAAAAGAAGGAAGAATTACTGTAGAGGGTGGATAGACAAATACCTTAGCTGGTTCCAACTGATTGTGAGGAACAGACATTTGCACCATTGGCCTCACTGGACGGGAGGATGCTTTCATGCCTAATGTTGCTTGCTTCCCTCCGCTTCGAGGAAAGAATGGACCCATTGGAACAGGATTGTGATTTTCTTGAACAGCTGTATGGCAATGCAGGAGTAAAGGAGCAACCACCTGAGTAACTTCGTTTGGAATAAGAGCAGCAAGCTGAGCCAGCAAATCTGCAGAGAAAACAATAAATAGATGCAAATACATAAAACACCTTTCAAAAGAATAGAGTATTGAACTGATATGGGACGTAACAGGGTAATTAATAAATCATACAATAACTGAATGAACTGACCTAAACTCAGCTTCCGCATTTCATCTGAATTGTATGAATTCAAAAGTGTAGCAAGTTTGCGCAACATATCCATCCACTCTTTACAGCCTAATATTAGCTGAGCAGCACTTTGAGGCTCCATTTTCTGATCTGGTCTAGCAAGTGATAGATGTTCAGCACGTTGATCTCGGGATGCATGAAGACATTTCAGGAGCTCTAGAAGAGCCGTTAACAGCTCCAAGAGATCGCCTGACACATGGCAGGCTGTGGCCTCATGATACATGACGTGCAACGTGTGAAACGCCTAACAGACAAATTAGCAATGACATCGTGAATAATAAAACAATCAACCTCAGGAATCAAATGAAATGGCACAGAAGGAACATCAAAGAGCAATAAAAGAACTTACCTCAAAGAACATTTGTAATCCACCATTGTGAATTATTGTAAGTCTATCTTCATCATTTTCAACTAAAATTTTATAGGCTTGAATCAATGTCGCCCACATTGATCTCCCGTCAAGAATCTGGAGAAATTTGAAACAGTCATGTTAATGTTGGACCATTAAAGCTTACATCATATTTCAGTAAAATTCAAAAATCTTTATAACAACATGTAGGAATACGCTCTTGCAGTTATAAGCTCTCACCTGCAGGTACAACTGCATGGTATGCTTGCGGAATGTGTTTATCTCATGGATGTCTTGCTCCGTGCTATCAGAATGTTTCATTACAAACAACTCCATTAGTTTAAAGAGTTCTTCCACAGCCTGAAATAATGAGTAATAGGTACACTAATTTGTACTGTTCAGAACCATGGTTCTCTCTCAAAACGTATAGAAAAAGTTCATCTGTAAGGATTCTCATTCCAATACTAAGATACATACCAAAGTGTATTGAGTGGGATGAGGGGTAATATTTTTTAGTGCCCAATTCACATTTTGATGAGCAGCTAATTGACGTGTAAATGAGCGTGATTGCAAACAGCAGAGTTTCAACAGCCCATAATATGCTGGTAACATGGTGCGGTTGAATAACACCACCTCCTGGTCCTCATGGTCCGCTCTACAAAACAGCAAAGAGAGATAAAAATGTGAAGTTTGATTGAACAGTGAACACAAAGTAAAAGTGCAAGTACATACAGAATGTAGTTGAATGCAATGTTCTTCAGAATGGAAGGATTATTCAAAATCAACTGAACATTCTCTGGGCATCCTTCTGACACATGATGCCAGAATAATAGCAAGGCCTGCTTATTGTGATGAATAGGGACAGCTGGCTCAGAGAGTTTCGGATGGAATAAGTTCCACAAATCCATGAAGTATGGTTGTAACTGAAACAAGCAAACAACTTTTTAAAATATTTGGGGTAGAAATATTGCAACCTTTTAAAAACAAGTACGTCACGATCATTACCATAAGCTTTTCAGTGGTTGTAATACAACAATAGGACAGCAAGGTAAAGTAGGCAGTTAACTTGCTTGTCCCATGACTTCCTACATCAGCATAATGTCGACATGGTTTTAAGAGACGATATAAAACCCCTAGAACTTTGTGTAAAACTGTTTGAGCATCAGGAGAATTCAATATTTCTTTGTAATGACTTGGTATTGGACGAGCGGTACGAAAACCTTGACGGAATGTTTGACTTGGAACAAGAGATGCCAACAGATAAGCAGCAGCTGAAATAAACGCAAAGGAACACAAAATGAAAATATAAACTTTTCACCCAGAATTATGTCAAAAAATCAACCTGATCACTTAATTGTCTCACCAGAGCGAACTCGCTGATTGTTATGCCCAATCAGAAAGTGCTCCACCCAGGTGTCCAAACCCTGAAGAACCCAATTGTGTACAAGTTTGTTACGTGGCACTTGAGCAGAGAGCCATTCAAGAGTAGCCTGAGGGCAGTACTCAGCCACATCCCATATACGAGCTAAAACTAGCTGAGTAAAGCATGGCAAACCACTAGGAGTGCCATTTGTTTCAACTAAGAGAGTCAATATTTTAAAGAAAGGCTGACAAATCTGAAAAAAGGGAAACAAAAACATAAATAAAGGTTTGGCCAAGTAATAACCTAAAATGCACACATTTCAAAGAAAAAAATATGCCCACCTCTGAATGTTTCATGATTGCTTGGAAAATCATTCCAACAATATGCTGTGCAAGACGATCATTCCATCGACATAATGAATGAATCAGATTACGTGTTTGTTGTAGATTTATGCAGTCCTTGATTTGTTGATATAAAAATGGAAATCCCTTCCCACCAGCAAAGGCATTGAAATCAAGAGTCGACAACTGCAGATTACGGTCAAGACCTCGCGACTTCTCCACTAACATAGCAACCAGAGTTATCATTTTCTCCAAAGATGCAGGCTTGTATTTGTCAGTGGGTAATGGTGTAACATCTTCTTCATCCTCCTCCTCACTCACAACCTCCACCTGGAATGGATTCACAATCTTGTTATTAGTGCTTCAACAAGAATATATAAATGAAGAAGGTAGACAGAGAAATGATCTGTGCTTCTACCTGACAATGTCTTGGGTGAATAAAAAAAATTATGATAAAAGCAGATGCACTTTCGTCTGAAAAGCGACAAAATATACTCACATATTCATGACTTTTTTGGCCGAGGTAAAAGTTTACCATGGTAGAAATAGCATGAATTGATATAAGGAATTGACATTCTTCTTCACCCATTTTGCTGAATTCCAGCAACAATGCAAAGTATTCTGTGAGATGCTTCAAATGAGTTTTAGCACCATGCTCCATTAAAGACAACAACATGCGAATGAACTTTGTAACACAAGATAGATAGCCAACTTTGTCTGGATCTATTTCTTCAGAGCCATCATCATCAGAGTCCATCTTTAAGTACAAAGGAGCATGGGTCGCTCTGCCAAAGGAAAGGGAATTTATAACACACAGCACATACAAAGATGTAAAAAGACACATATTGAGTTTCTCTTTTTTTCAAAAAAGAAAAGGGAAAACAGCATGTAACTGCAAAATTATGCAAAATTAACAAACCTCAGTTGGGATATGACATGTATACTAAGCCTTTGAAACATTTGTCGAACCATTTGGTTTGGGCATTTTATTAGGATTTGAACAGGCCACCAGTCATTATGGGCTACATGTTCTAAAAACCATTCGCAAGCAGCTTGTGATGCATTGAACTGTTTTGTTAGGAGTTCTACCCACTGAACCATAGTTGGCTGGAGAGAGACGGGAAAACAATTAGACCAAAACAAGATAATCCAAAAGATGTAATAAAATTAGCAATATAAGGAAGTTCTAACCTTTTCTTTAGCATGAATAAATGTTTCCAAAAAGAAGGTTGTTGAGAGCTGAGCAGCCATCTCTGTAATGTCTGGCTGGTGACTAAGTAGAGTTTGCGGGATGTAACCACAAATTTGCCACATAAAACTGGAAAAATATTTTTAGTTTTAAAGAATTCTTAATTACATTCGACAATGTGTACATTAGCTCACATGCCATTTAAATCAATTCTTAAAGAAAACAAGAAGATATCCGTGAAAGAGTGAGAGTACTTACTTAAAGTAATTGTGTTCGAAGATGTTCTTATCTCTGAGGAAATGCAAATTATCTTGCCAAATCCAATCCTCAAGCTCTTTACTAAGTTCAAAGGACGGAGCTGACTGACTTTGAGATTGGGGTGGGCTCTGATTGGTGTGTGTTGATGTTTCTGCAATATCTGCATCATTTTCCTTTGAGCCACGCTGCTCTCCATCTGGAGTACTACACCTTTCGTAGAATAACATGTAGGCACTGTTGGTCTTTTCAAAGCTAAAGTCCATGAATTTGTCTGTCACAGAATCATATGTCTTGCTCTGGAACCAATCATAAAAGAAAGAAGGCATATTTAATGACATTATCTTTTAGTGATTTTATAATTTGGTGGCCGAATATGAAATATACATACAGTCATCTCCCCACCAAAACACTCAGAGGCAAGTTGATTGGGGTCAAATGGTTTCACCTCAGCATCATTGAAAAAGAACCATTTGTCTTTATTTGGTGTTGTCCTATCTCGAATAAAACTGTAGTAATGACCTCCATCAGCAGTTCCAGTATGGACAGTAACTCCAATCAATTCATAGTCATACCTACATTTAAGACATACAATAATAAAAATAAAAATAAAGGGAGGTTTCAAATTAGGAAATACAAAACTGAAGTAAGTTAAAATATTTAAATAATCTCATACCGCTCATTGAATTCTTCAGAACCAGAATCATAGCTGTCACTAGTGTCAATTTTCTCCACCTGTTGGGCATCAATCTTGGCCTGTTCAATTTTTCGTTGCTTAGCTTTTCTCTTTTCCTCTACAAGAGAAATAAAAAATTAGTGTGTTACAAAAAATCATTATAACATTTTTTTCTAGGAAACAAAAATTTTAAAATTGATCATTTCTACATTAAATTTACAAAATTGTAATTGAGAGAGGTATAGGTTTAGGTATAGAGAAGAAAAAAAATAAAATGGAACAGCCAGTACTCACCCTGGTAACGATGTGGCATTAGTTTCTGTTCAACATAACCAGACATATCCAATCTCATAGGAAAGGAAAAATGTGTATTCACTTTCTCTTTCAACATTGTGACCATATTAAAAGTATATCTCATTGTATTAAAGCATAAAATATGGGGAAGTTTCTTGAAACATGCCCTATGGGTAAAGAGAGGAATCAGTAAGCTCATGGTGATCTGACGTATAATGACTAGATGACAGTGGCAAGAATACAAAAAATATTACCTTTTCTCAGCTCGAACTTTCTTTCCACATTGAGAACAGGTATACATATTGTCTCCTTCTAAAGTGTCTTTAACAGTCACTTCGTCAAGAGATTCATAAAGATTACGCATATCAGCTACCTGACAACGGACAGTGTAAAACTCCTCCAAGGTACGACTAACATGATCACAGTCCTGTAAACATTGTTTAAATTTTACGGAGAATAAGATTTGACAAACAATTAAGAACCACACAGTTCAAATGAAGAGGTCATTATACTCACTAATGATACAACATTATTGCTTATGACACCACCAAACAGTGATTTAACCAATTTTTTGAGCTCTGGTGTCATTTCTTCTAATTTAGAAACCAAATCTATAAAAAACTCTGCCATATCTTTTTGTTCTCCAGTATTCAATGGCTGATGGTCCATAGTGTACACTTTGCAAAAGCTACGTGGATTGTAAGCTTTACGCTCACTTTCCTAATGGGATAAATGGTTTCAAAGATTAGTTCACCCACAGCACAGAAAATTTATGTGCAAATAAAAACATTCAACACGCTATGATTCAACTCACCAATAAATATGCAAACATTCGTTGCAATTCACGCAAAGTTTGTTCATGCTTACTGTTGGTCGGCAATGCACCCAAAATGGATGTGCGAGCTTGTGGCATCATGTATAGATGCTGCATACAAGATGCCATGTAACATGTTGCTCCTAGGTTTGTGAGGCCAACATACCCACAGTCAGATCGACCATCTTCATGCGGCCAGTAGTCCCACGGATAAGGTGAATGAGGACCTGAAAATTCAAAAATCATTAAGTACAGTCAAATCTAACTAATTAATCATTATACACAGTAATAGATGTCCTTTCAGAATTACCAGGTTTGTGTTGTTCCAAAAGCTGTTGATGTAAAATGCGATAGTTTTCTGGGGAACCTCGAACGAGTTCCACAAGAAGGTCATAGGCAGCAGAACGTGAGGCCTGAGACTTGCATTTTGGAATATACCGTTTCCTTGGATTAGGTAACGCAAACAAAAATTCAAACACCTATGGAAAACAAATTTTAACAGTTAGTAGTAAAATTAATTTCTTATCAAGTATGCTGTGATTCTTCTATGAAGTTTTTTTGAAAATACCTCTGACAAAAATTCTTGTCCTTCTTTGCTTGATGCCAGTGGTGGTCGATGTTTGAATGTTACAGTAGCAATGTTGAGTAGACCAACTAAACCATCATCTTCTATAGTGTTATGTCGAGTTTCAAGGAAATCTCGTCGGAGAATTGCCTGTACTAATTGTCTTGCCAATCCATCTACAGCAAGGATGCTGTTGCCTGGATCTTCTATGCTTTCTGAAAACAAATTAAAAAATTAAAAAATTTATGCTAGAGGCATTATGCTTATTTACTAGCACAGGAGGGTTTCAACACAGACAAGCACACAGAGCAAGTGATAATATGCCATACCTTTCACAAAGTCCTCAGGTAGGCTGTCAACAAGACGGCACATGAGCCAGAAGTAATCACGACATGCGGGACCATAAGGCTCTTTGCCATCTTCCGTGTGATGCAAATTCTGAACAGAAAAAAGAGTACTTAATAAGCAAGTACACTTACAAAAATATAAATAATATTCATACACATAAATAATTAAAAGGAAGTTAGTACCTCTATTCGTGGAGGATGCATGCTTTCTGCAATAGGGAGGAATTGCAGCAGTTGGGCAAGCATTGGGGCACTGATAGTAGGTAATGGAGGACTTGTAACTGGGCCAACTGGCGTTCCAAGGCAAAGTCTGTACAATGCAGTGCACACCTCTCTTCTGACTGCAGGTTCCGGATCCTCAAGTACCAGCCTCTGAAGCCAACCAGCAAAATGAGGCTGTTGGAATAATGCTTGGCGAGCCCCATCCTCTGAATGTATCCATGAGACCAACAAAGCCATAGCATAATGCACAACCTGAGCTCGGCCCCAGAAGCCTGTCTTGTAATGATTTGGATCTCTTGGGAGTGATGCCTCATGCAGAATGGTGGTAAGCCTATGCATCACTGTATCAACTTCCATCATCTGCAGCATTGTCTCATTCAGCTTGGGAACAACTAATTTTTCAGCACTACTTTTCCTTAATCTTTTCTGCTTTTTAGTACTACGCCCAGCTTCCTTTGAATCTTGGGGTACTTCAGATGAACGGTCTTTATCATTTTCCTCAGGTTGTGCCATACCTAGATGGCACAATAACTTCAAGAGACATGCAAGACAATCCTGCTGCCATTCACTTCCGTCGCCACCAGAACGCTGAAGAACACCAGACATGAAGATGTCAAAGAGATGTCTGAGACCACCATGCTTCACAAACATTTGGCTCCATGACAATCCACAGGGCGATGTATCAGACTCTTCACTTGAGTTATTCGGTTTGTTGCTGGCTTTCACAGTCGACGTGAAACCTACAGCAGATCTGCTTAAGCTCTCCACAATATACAATGAGTACATGAGTTTCTGTGGGCTGCTTGGATCTAGCAGTGTTTCTAAAGATGGTCTGTCGCTATGCTTCCCATCTTCTGTAGGTTCGCTCAAACACTCAAATCCTCTCATCAGAGTGGGGCTGGTCGGCAAAAGTGTGAGAATATCCCACACTCTCCTGGAGAGTACTTGTGCTTTGGTATGTGGTATCAACTTCGCTCCCTTTACTGAAGTTTTCATGTTGCTGAGGGTTTGCATCAAAGTGAACAGATGTTCAAAGTACTGAGGCTGAAGTAGCAGCAAAGTAGGTAAGCATTCTCTAGGTGGTGGAGGAAGGACTGAAGGAGTGTCAATTGAGTCTCTTTTCTTCTGCGGCCGTGAGGCACCCATTGAAATGAAAACCATCTGCATATCCTTAAAGCCCATTTCTTGAAGTGTCTTCTCATCAAAGTCCGTAATGAGCTCTTGGCCTTGTGTTATCATGCGTATGGGACCCTCTGACAGGAGAGTTCCTAAAGCAGGTGACGGTTGGACTGATTCCCACCATTTAGCGACTTCTGCACGGAGGTCTGCCACATAGTCACTTGTGAGGAGTTCTAAAGTTACCTTCTCTGCTACTCCGGCAGGTTGAATCACTACCTTAATAGTTTGGCAACCTCTCTCTCCACTTAAAAGCTGGACATGGCTGCCCACACCTCTTCCTTCAAGAGCCCACCGTCGAAGATGGTAGGCATATCGCTTTCTGAATGTCTCAAGATGAGTCTTCAGGAGCAAAAGAGCTCGTTGTATACAGAGAAGACTGGCCTCTTCCGCTGTAGCTAAATCAGCTGTGGCTGCTACCAAGTGAGCCATGCATTGAGACACAAATTCACATTCCTGTTCGAGCTGCCGGCCCATGTAATAACCATTCAGATACTGAATAGCAGCCATGCTAACATCGGTATTATTAGCTCGAAGAGCTATCTTCCACAAATATTCCATGCCAATAGGTTCTGAGTCAAAATGTTGTGCAGCCATTCGGGCCATATTACAAAGCTGTTGGTAAAGACTGAGCGCAGTCATGCTAATTGTTTCAGGAGGTAAAGAGGGGAGCTTGCGTAGATATAAATGCTTAAGAGATTCTGTGCTAAGGGCATGTAAATCTTTACTCTTTGCCTGCCGCAGCAACCATGCAAAGAGTTCATCAGAACACTGCTCATCAGTAGCTAAACATTTCCACAGTACGTCAAGCTGATTAACAGATAACCTGTATAAACAAGAAATAATGCTGTCAACAAACAAAATCACACCTATATAGTTGGGAATAGAACACAGGGAAAACCAAGGAAATGCTACCTGAAATGCATTGGTGATCCATGTGGTGAAAACAGAGATGTTAAAAATTGCAGGCGAACTTGAACTTGCACTTGGTGGGAATATAGAGTATCATTACAGCCTTCCTTCAGACATTGCATAGTATAATGTTCAAGGTTAGCTAAAAAGTGATCCATCATGTTATGCTCTTGTTCAGCCCACATAGCAACTTGGTGTGTATCCATGTTCCTCACATGTTGAAAGGAAGTCAAAAGCTTCGGAAGCATACGCAATGAAACCACTACAGACCTGAGAATCATAAAGCATATGGAATAAATGACACTGAAACTGAACAAACGACAGTTTTCGTCAAACATCATTAAAATCACATGAAATAAAATAACTAACCAATTGTTAGCAATGTTCTGTAGACAACCTTCAATGAATTTCATCCGAATTATTCGCTCTGTATTAAAACACAAGAGATTGGACAGTGCTTTCTCTGCCTCTATAGCAAGCCCTTCGCCGAGCTGACCAATTTTATCATCTTGTAAAAGATCCCACAACAGAGTGCTGCCTGGCTTGCAAACACACTCCATATCAAATTGAGATCGCAAGCGCTGATCTCTCATGCCTTCACGAATTCCAAGGCGGTTACAAAGCTTTGGGGAATGTTGACTAAAACACTGCAAGCCCATCTGCGAGAGCTAAGGAAAGCATGAGATAAGTTAAATGTTGTAATTTATCTTCAATATTCAGAGAAAATAATAAAGAAGTACTCACATGGTGAGCCCTCGCAGCCAGTTGAGCTAGTTCATCATCACAATTGGACTCTTCACCCTCAAAATCACCGAGAATCTTCTCAGATTTATTGCTCATTCGAGATGAATAACTTCCTTCAGGCTCACTCAGCAAATCATCCATCATATCACTAAACCATTAAAACAAATCATTTAAAAATTATTGAGGTGAAGGAAATAGAAAACACCTTGGATATATTCAATTGCACTCAACCAGGAATCAAAAGCAAAAAATTCAGGAAACAACACCCATATTGCATTTACAATATAATAAAAAAAAATATGTGTAACTTTCCAAGTTATCAGATCAGTCTTATTCTGACCAAATAAATTTTAAAGAGTGGACAGTTAAATAGATCCAAGGCAACCTCCTACACAGGTCTACTCCTAAAATACACTTGAACAACTCAAACCGGAGAGGCAGCTGAGATAGATACCTTAATAAAGGCAAACATTGAGTTCAATGTTCTGTGCATACTTGATTGAGTTTTGCAGTAAATATTAAGGGGTGGAACTGAAAGATACATGCACAAGGAATGCTCCAGATTGCTGCTGATACTTACAGAGGTCTAGCAGAATAGTGCCAGGTGGGCAAGCATCCAGCCAGGCTGCGGTGCAAGGACACCAACACCACAAGCATGAGCCCAATTACATTAGCAGAAGTATCCCCAAAAATTAAACATCAGCAGATTTTAAGAATTTTAATCAAGAGAAAAAAGAAAAAAAAGCAAGAAATTTTAATAAATATGAATGATAAATCAAGCTTCATCGTAAAACCAAGTCAATATCATTCTTTCTACTTCCAATAAAAGGAAAATTCTTTACAGAATGTTAAACTACGCAGCAAATAAGACAAAAGACTTTATCAGAAACAAACACAGGCTTGTTCTCTGGAGCATGTAAGTTGTTATTTACAAGCCATCATATTCCCAAAATCCATGCTCTTGCAAAACTCTTATACTCACAGCCGATGAGGAAACGACTTTATGAAAGGTCGGCACTCATGTATTTCATGAGGTGAGGTATATTGTGATCCCTCCACCAGGCTTGCTAATTCAGTCATTACAGCTCCTTGAGTGAGTAAGGTTGTTGAATCATGTGAACTATCAGCAGAATGATCATGTCCCATGTGGTGCCTGCAATATCCAAAAATGCTTTGTCAAAATTGATAACCCTCATATAAAAGTACATCATGTATTAAATTACTTGATTGAATCTTCAGAACAAAGGTAAAAGTGATTTCAGTCCCATATCTAAATCGAACTTAGGTGTATTTCTTTCACAAAACTCACCTTATTAAATCAAGAGCCTTGGCATTCTTCTCAGGTGTGGCTGGTTGAGTGACAGCTTCTCTAAGCTCCCTCACGCTCAGATTACTACAATCATCATCAGCATCAGTCCCAGTTTCTTCATCATCATCATCTTCTAGCTCATCTTCATAACACAGCATGACATCCATTCCTTTCTCAGACTTTGAGTTGCCCTCACTTCTAGCTTTTCCTGTAATAAGTGGGACTTCTTTAGAAATAAAGAAATATCTTCCAAATCACTTAATTAGAGAAATTTACAACTTCCCCTATCGATTCTTTCAAATATATGATTATGTTATGACAATATGCAACGAAAATAACTGGATCAGTGAGACAAGACTTAATAGTTCCTCATCAAATACCTGAGATGGAATTAGAAGGCTGCTTCCTTTTCTGGTACACGACCCTTTTGGTCTTCTTCATGGCCGTAGCAGTCCCTGGCATACCTTCATCTTCCTCATCTGCATCCATGTCATTGTCACTGCATTTCCCTGTCCTGTTGATTTTATTTGGTGACCCATCATCATCAGAATCCTTGCTCTTAAAGCCTGACGACCTATTATAATAATAATAATAAACAAAGCAGTAAGTATGTTGCACTGCTAGGTATTCACATGCTTTTGAGGACATATCAAGTAATCAACACGGCTATAACCTTGGAGTGTCTTCAGTTCTTGATTCTGTGCCATCAGTAGCACTCTTATCGACTAATTTGGGTTTCTCTGAGAGATCGACAGGTTTTGGTGTGCGTTGCATTGCTTTTGGTGAAGATGTAGCTGGAGATTGTTCTTCCTCGTCATCCTCCTCTTCATCATCTTCCTCCTCTTCATCAAGGTCTTCAATCTTTAAACTGTCTGCAAGTAGTGAAAGACATCATTAGTAATGATACAATAAAGTAAAAGTTTAAAACGAATTTCATTGGTAGTAGTCAAAGTTGAAGGCGTAATACTTTTGTAGAGAAATGAGAACAACAACATTACCATCAGAGGAATCATCAGCATTGCCTGTTGAGTGACGATGTCTGATATGCTTTCGATGTTTACGCCGCTGCTTACATGGAGTGGGTCCATCACTAGTCTCACTTTGACTTTTGTGACCATCACTTTGAGCTGAACTCTCGCCCTGTAAAGAGACGAAAGTTATTTATCTAAGAAAAACAGTACACTCCAGAGAACAGCGTCAATCTAACTTTCACAATTAACACTAATAGTGCCATTTAAGGGAACAAAATTAGGGAGAAAACAAGATTTTAGAGAGGAAAAAAGGATTTATTTACTGTATATGCACAGGATAACTTACCTGGTCGTCATCTGAATTTGAAGGTTCCATACTTGCACTGTTATCACAACTACTGAATGGTGACGCTACAACACGGCAATCTAAGCCAGGCATAGGTACTTTGCCAAGATCTGCGAGACCACCGAGACTGAGAAGACCTGCAGCACTACCAACCACTCCTTCAGTAGACAGAAGACCATGCACGTGGCCATGACCATGTAAGTGATTGGCATGAGGTGTCCCATGTAATGGATTTGTGCCAGTGCTACTGGACCAGATGAACTTTATAAGTGCAGAGGCTAGGTACAAACTCTGAAACAAACAGAAATAACAACAAGAATGTTTACAGTCCAAAATACATACATCAAAATGCTGAGGTCATTCAAGGAATGACTTTTAAATGTACTAAAGGATAAGAACATATTAATATTACCAACCTGTTCAGTATGCTCCTTTGGTTCCAATCGGCAGAGTAACGAATAAAGGTGTAAGACAGGACCAACTTCTAAATGTTTGATGAGAGGCGGCAACAAATCATGCACCTGTCGGCTACAGTGTTTTAATTGGGCTGCTTGCCAAATAATGTCGACATGTTCATTAGTTATTCGACACTCCATTGCCAGGAAAGTAAGAATCATGTGACTTTGCTTGATCACCTTTACAAAAATGAAAGGAATAAGTCAATGAAAACATAAGATCAAATCTGAAATAAACTAGAAAGCATATGATAACAGCAGTATTTACCTCAACATGCAGATTAGGCCCAAATATATGCGCTATAATTTGATTCTCTATTAGCCATTCTGCTAGTTTCTGTCCAACATTTTCTATTTCAATGATGTTTTCATTGTTGCACACCTCATTAAATAAGGTAATGTGACTGTTTATTTGTGCAATACCAGCCAAGCGCATGGTTAGAGTAGGGCTTGTGAAGTACTTAAAAGCTAAGTTGAGGCCATCCACGTCAAAAGTAACTGGTGAATCCATTGGATCTTTAACAGCACTCCACATGAAATCTGAAATTGAAAAAAGTAGTTAAGAGACAAATTAAAATATTTTGACCCATGGAGATAAGCTGACATGCTAAACAATACAAACATACCTGCCATAGTGCGTATACTTGGTAGACGTAACTCCTTGTCTGATAAACTGCACATGTAGCGCATTACCTTAGCACGAAGAGGAACAAATAGCTGTACCACAGAGCGAAAATTAAGCCACAGTTTCAAATTGCAGACAATTGCAATCAGTGCATGAGACATGGAGACAGGCAGCATTTGCATGCACTCAACCTGTTCAAACAGCTGAGTCATAGCATGCATACCACCAGCTCTGCAAAATACGCAGACATTGCGGAACAGATGAAGTGGAATTTCAGTGTCATGAAGATCACAGAAGACAGTTATGGAGGCCATTTCTTGTGGGCTGACCTCTTCAAGCTTGGCCTGCAAGCTATGCTTGTAAACTACATATAAAGGAAAATTTAACAAAAACACCTGCAAGGAAAAGTAATAACAATATTAAAGATAGATTCGATGACTTATCTGTTTCAATTTCGATGAGATCCTGTCCATCTATATCAAAAAGATGTGTAAATTCATCTCACCTTAGACACAAAGTTTAATAACTTTTCTATATCTTCAAAGCTCCATCCCTCCCGAAGTGCTGCTAATTTATTTTGGTCTTGTCCTGTTACAGATTTTACATTGTCAGTCTTAATAGTGGTGTCAGTCTTCTCTTGTGGATTAGATTCAGAGTCACATTTAGAGGTTTTTGTCTCCAGATTTAAGTCTGATTTTTTCATCTGTTCTTCCTTCTTATCTTCAGTTTCAGCACTCCTGTCACCATTAACAACATGTGCTGACTGTTCTGTTCTTGCTTGCGGATCATTACCACCTTTCTTCTTGTCTTCAATTCTTTCTT
The DNA here is from genome assembly GCA_902196195.1 of Aptinothrips rufus. Lineage (NCBI taxonomy): Eukaryota > Metazoa > Arthropoda > Insecta > Thysanoptera > Thripidae > Aptinothrips > Aptinothrips rufus. Next base: position 7,564 of record CABIKL010000179.1, on the reverse strand, counting down.
GAGTGTCTGAAGCATCTGTTGGGAAAATTGTAGAAAATATTGTCCTAGAGATCTCTATTTTTGAAGGCTTTAAGCCTCTCTGCAACTTTTACTTTAAAATGATGGCACTTGTTAATTACAAAGTTGGAAGCAATCTTACCTTCAGTCTTGCTTGATGCTTCATTACTTTTATCAGATTTCAGCTTAAGTAAAAGTTCTTCTTTTAAATCACGTAGTTGTCTTATGGCCATAAGAACTATACTTTGGGTAATGGCACCGAACCTCTCATAATTTTTGGCCTCACGGAAGCAGCACATGCACTGCCTGGACGGACAAAGAAAAACAACTTATGAGTAACCTTTTAACACATGATCAGCATATTGAATCTACATATTTCTTAACTAACCTCTGCGTCCAGGACTGTACATACTGGAGGACAACATCCAACTCATCCTTCTGTAAATATGGCCTTTCTTCATTTTCATTAATGATTTTGTCTTCATCTGAAACAACAGGAAGTATATTTCTTCATTTAATATAACACTTGAGGATATGCACAAGAGCTCAATATGATTTCTTGATAGCTCCAGCAGATACATCTGAAATTATTTCAGAATACTGATTGTAATAAGAGAGTCAGTCAAAAGATAAAGGTTATTCATCATTTATTTTTGTGCCTTGAGAACACACCAAGAGTTAGACAAACCTTCTTGCCACTGTTAACAAGCCAGAAACAGAAGTGCAAATTGAGAGGACACAATAAAATTTTCCTCTCTATCATTGATTGTCCACGAATAACAGACATAGAGTTCAGGAATACAGATGAGATTTAATACAACAGAGGATATGCAATCGTATTGATGGAGCCCGACACTTGCGGTGTTTAAGTGTTAGATTCTACAAGACGAGAATAAATTATTATTGATTGTCGTAAAAGAAGTATGCTACAGTGAACTGTGACAAGGATACAATCCTGAAACATATATTTTTCAGAGGTATCCAGTGCCCCATAAATAACTATAACAGAAACAAAGGGGGAAATTACTAGGAAGAAAGGAAACAAGTAGTCGTCAAAGTACAATTGTCAACATTGCAATGTAAAAGGAGAATTTTTAACAATCAATGCATGCTACTTAAAAAATGTTAGTCCAAAGATACAAATGTGCTGCACAGAAGTAATTCTGATGTACTGGGACAAAATAATGATAAATACGAACGGATGCCACTAATTGGAGCATATATTAACTTCTTTACCGATACGATACATCAAAAGCATGAAAACAACGATCACGCGCAATAGTTGAAGAAAAAGAAAAATCTCCAAATGAACACAGCACACATCTGAGAAACCAAAATAAAGACAGCCACACTCAACACAGATCATCAATGTGGTCAATCTGCAACCCTACATTGAAGGAACTAGAGACAAGCGCGCACTGCAGCATTAGGTCCGGTAAACTGAAGCGTAGCATAAACACACGTTCACAGGATACCATAAGAAAGTTTGAGACCAACAACACTTATTATTTAACAAAAATGTAGGTTAAGACAATGGTGCTCATAACGTTCGAGTGGACGGCAGCGCATAGCAAACAAAGAGCTTAGGGAACAAGTTGTGAATGAAATGCAATTTGATATCACAGAAATAATTAATTTTGATTCTTGGCAATGAACTGGCATTTGAATTGACATCAAGCGGTAAATATTAACAAATATCTAGACCTCAAATGAAAACTAGCCTTCACAGAAATACCAAACTATGCGCTTACATGATTGAAGAAGCTCCAAAAAATCCGCGCAAATATCACACATTTTCATAATCCCTTAACGGTGCATATACATTACTTAAATGCATGTGTATTTTGACAAATCATTTGCTTTGGTCATCTTTACGGTGGAAACTTGTCGGCTACATGAAAAGATAGGCAGCCATATTAAGTTCTAATCATCTTAGTGCACTGCCTTCTCTCCTGCGTAAACAGCTGTTTCGAAGAATCCGCCATCAAAATTTAAAATTAAAATTAAATATATACAAGCGATAATTTCATTCAATTTTTTTTTAAAAAATTGTATTAAAACGCTAGAAAAATGTGCTGACAACACCAACAATCTCAGTTTTCTTCTAATTGCTAAGAAGTAATAAACCACTAGAGCACCTAATATAGAAGGCCCAGTCACCCCGACCCACCCTACCCCAAACCCACCCTTCAAGCCTCCTGATAGCAACATCACAAAATTCACAACACCACCCACCTGTGTTAAAACTTAAGATTTATTTGGAATCTTTGAAATGGGTCTCTTAACCGTTTTGAAGAAGTTGAAAGAGAAGGAGAAAGAAATGCGCTTGTTGATGTTGTATCCTTCCATACATCCGGCATATTTAGCACTCAGCTAGCTATTTGCTCTTTATGCTTTTATGTACTCTGCTTTTTATCTTGCTGTATTGCCTTACCCATAACAACTGCTGACCAACAATAGTGTGTCACCTCCTATCATAGTTTTTCAACCGCTATTATCCTTTGCCATAACCCTTCTTGGAATTCTTCATTTATTTAACTTTGGAAATATATTGCATCATGTGTCTGCTCTCCCTCTATTGCCTATTTTTCTTAATTTGACAATTTTCCAGAGGATTAGACAATGCTGGAAAAACAACAATCTTAAAGAGATTCAACGGTGAGGACATTGATACAATATCTCCAACTCTTGGATTCAACATTAAGACTCTTGAGCACCGTGGGTATGTACGGTTTCCTGTGTTTCCGTGAAACATTAATGCTTTCCTTGCATTGTTTGTAGTTATTTATTCTCTATTGTCAGGTATAAACTCAATGTGTGGGATGTTGGAGGACAAAAGTCCTTGAGATCGTATTGGCGGAATTATTTTGAATGCACTGATGGACTTATATGGGTTGTTGACAGTGCAGATAGAAGACGATTACTAGATTGTAAAAAAGAATTACACCAACTCCTGGATGAAGAGGTAATTTAGGTTCATACTTTGCTTTTGTGACTTGTGTCTTACCATGCATTAATTTAATTTTTTTTTTTTCAAATGCTTTTTAATTTTTAGCGACTTGCTGGAGCTACTCTGCTTGTCTTTGCGAATAAACAGGACTTGCCCGGTGCATTATCATTTGAGGAAATACGAGACGTAAGAATCATTTTCGTTTTTACTGTTAATTATCTGTTTAACTCTTTCTTTGATTATTATTTCCTGTTTCTTTACTGATCCAGGTTTTGGACTTGACAAGCATTACAACTCATCATTGGCAGATCATTGGCTGCAGTGCAGTTACAGGCTCATGTCTTCTTGAAGGTATTGACTGGCTTATTGATGATATATCAGCTCGGATATTTTCTTTAGACTAGAGTCTTGAATGCAAACAGACTGAAAAATTCTGGCAATGTTGTGATATTTATTTATAACTCTAAGAATTTCTATTTCACTCTTATCGGATTTGCGATGCCTAATTAATAATGTTTCCATTCAATTAAATTTAAAATTAAAACCCTAGTAGCAACTTTTGTGGAATATTCTTTTTTTTTCCTTTCTTCTTCTTCTTCTTCTTCTTTTTCTTTTTCTTTTTGGGCTTTGGCGGAGGTAGTTCTGTGTCAGGGAACAATGTCAAGTAGCAACTCAGCATTTCAGCCACATCCACTTGAGTTTTCTTTGCCTTGAATTCCTCATACAAAGCTCGTAACAGCTCCTCTCTTATTTTTATCCTTTTCTTTTTAAGAGCTGCTTCTGTGAATTGTTCTGGAGGAACCGTTTCTTTGCCATCAAGAGCCAACTCAAGTAGCAGATGTCTGAAAGGAGAAAAAAATAGACACAAGAAAACATTTGAACTTAAGATATTTTCCGAAAATGGTAATGATATTATTGTCGCAACTTTATACCAACCCAAAGTCTCTCTTTCTCCTCTTCTTTTTGGGCTTCAATCCTTCAAATCGTGCCCGTTTTAGCATCATTTCTTTTAAGTTAGGTCCTTTTATCTCATAACAACTCAGGCATCCCTCCATGATAGCTGTTATTCCCCGGGTCTCTTGAAGCTGATTTTTCAGTTGAATGAAATCTTTATTTACTTGCACTCCATCAAGGTCTAAAATTTTCATTGTCTCTGAATGTTGACATGACTTCAGGAGATTCAAGGCGTTATCGGGTTCCATGGGATTGAATCCTATCTTCAAATGCTGAAGAGTACTGCTCTTTCCAACACCAACTTTGATAATGTTTATTGCTGTCCCAGGAAACCTGCAGAGTAAATTTTTTTGGGTTTGTAAGGAATTTCTGAAACCTGAAAGTGAGGTACTTAAGCAGTCTGCATCTTATTCATAACTTCTGGTCAGGGCACCTTGGTAAAGTATGTGTGCGTGCCCACCTGTTGTTATTAAGGAATAGTTCTTGCACCATGCCTTTGACAAGAAATGTTCTTAATGGGACTGCTGCAGGTTCATTCAAAGCATTCCAAGCAAGGTCCAACTCTTGGAAAGAATCCCGCTGCTGAATAGCTCGGAGTAGAACACGCAGACCTTGTAATCAGGAAATAATGGACGGCTATCTAAATTACTCTAGTGCAAGGAGATAGCTTTCATTTAGTTCCAAGCTGGAACTTTCCTTTCACATAGTTCCAATCAAATTTACAAAAAAAAACTTTTTTTAAATGTGAAGGTAGGTGACAGGCCTACTACTCGAGCAACATGGTATAGACTCACTCAAAACTGGCATACCTTGTGGAATGTTTTCGTACAAATTGTTCTGTCGCAGTCTCAGGACTTGCACAGTTTGATTTTCCTGCAAAGCTTTTCCTAGAGCAGCAGCTGCTTCAGCGCCAAGGTTGTTATTGCTTAGGTCCAATTCGAGCAACACATCATTTTGCGCCAAAGCTTCCTGGAATAAGAAATAAATATCAGCTTATTTCATTTTTCTTGCTGGAATATCAAGATAGCATCTCAGGGCAGTGCCAGTGTGGTCCCTTCTGCATGGAATGGAGCACCCAGATTGATGGGGCTGCAATATATATAGGCACTTTCATTTAAAATGCATTTTGAAAGGGCCTCAAACGTCAGGCCTTATTCTTTTTCCGCCTTCCCAGTGAGAAAGGGATGGTCACAAAATCGTCGATGACCGAAATCGACCAAATTTCGACCTCGAATCGCTTATTTTCTTGACTATAGTCGACGAAATTTAGATTTAGACCTCGAAATAACGTCGATTCTGTATTTTTCACTGGGCCTGAGCAGTGACGGACTGGGTGGTAGCAGGGGACCCAGGATTTCATATTTTTTCGGGGATCTCTTATGGAGAAATTCCCCCTCCCCCCAACCAACACGGAGGAAACAGCCAAAAAAAAAATGCAGAATATGGACAGCTAAGAGTTTTGTCAGCTTTGGCTAAGATTTAGCTTTGCAGCTAAGGCTTTGACTGCTTTAGCTAACGAGTTTCGTTGTCATAGCTAAATCTTAGCTATAGCTGCGAAAACTCACAGCTGTCTTTATCGTGGCCTCAGCTGCTGCAGCTAATCTGTTCCCTCTTCCCTCCGTGCACCCCCCCCCCCCCCCCCCCCCCCCCCCCCCCCCCCGGGGCCTGTCGGCCTCTGGACTTTTTTTGTACTTGTTTTGTACTGCAGCGCGGTGTTACCTGCGATGTCAAGTTACCGCTTGTCGATCAACGAAACCTTTCCGACGTGTGTTTTTCGCATCATCGCCTATCGATTAGCTGTCATTCGCAAGGCTCCGAGAGGCTTTCAGTGCGACTGGGTCGGGGCGTGTCGGGTCGGCTCAGACCTGGAGAGCCGCGACGCCCTCGTCGCCGAGCTGGTTGTGCGAGAGGTCGAGGTGCTGCACGCTGTGGTTGAGCTGGACGCCCTCGGCGAGCAGCGCCGCCGCCGCCGCGCTCAGCCTGCAGTCCCTGAGGACGAGGCGGCGCACCGTGCTGTTCTCCAGCAGCAGCAGGTCGGCCAGGTAGAACGCGCACTCGTCCGTCAACCAGTTCCCCGTCAGGTCCAGGGTGTGGACGTGCGGGTTGTACATCATGGCCTGCGTGAGGGCCCGCATGCCGCGCGGCGACACCCCGTAGAACTGCAGCGCAGAGTGAGACGGAGCGATGCAACCAGTGCGAGGAGTGAGTGAGACAGAGCGATGCAACCAGTGCGAGGAGTGAGTGAGACAGAGCGGTGCAACCAGTGCGAGGGGTGAGTGAGACATAGCGATGCAACCAGTGCGAGGGGTGAGTGAGACAGAGCGATGCAACCAGTGCGAGGAGTGAGTGAGACAGAGCGATGCAACCAGTGCGAGGAGTGAGTGAGACAGAACGAGATCGGGTCTGGTTAGATCCCACTTGGCAGCGGTGTGGGGAGCCCGTTCCACAGGGAAGACCAACCCACACAGAAAAACGAAAACCCAGATCCTGAGACAGTCTAATCCAGAAACCAAGAGTAAAAAATAATAATTTTGAAGGTCATTTCGAGACCTATTTCAAAATGACCAGGAAGCTACGAAACGCGTTTTGCAATAAGTCGCAAAATGACCCCCCAAAAATATGTTTTAACCCCTGGTTTCTGGGTTGGGTTGCCCCAGAATCTGAGTTGTGTTTTTTCTTTGCTGCCGCTGGCATTCATTGGAGCGCTGGGACTTCTCATGCTCGCACTTACCTTGAGGTCCACGACGGGCTCCGTGAGTTGGCGGACGAAGCGACTGATAGGAGTCAGACCCATCGACCGACAGAGCTGCTGGTACGTGTTCAGCCCCGTCGCATCGAATTCGGGTGGTGCCTCTGTAAGTTGAAACCGAATTAAAGTGGGGAAGTGATCTGTTCTTCCCTCTTGTCTGTCCTCGTCATGGTCACTGGGGCGGTGCAGGGGTCGACTGGGGGAAGTGGGAGTGAGATGGAGTCTTATGGAGTATGTGTGAGTGCGACAGAGACAGGCTGGGGGGCATCTCTCTCGCACTCACATGAACTCCATAAGACTCCATCTCACTCGCACGTTCCCCACTCCGTCTAGCATGCATGGCTCACCTCGCAGCTGCAGGGCGGCTTCCAAACCAGGTTCAGGCTCATCCAGTAGGCGGAAACCGTACTCGTCCCACTGAGGCCTGTTCAGAAATTTGATCTCAGGTGTGGGAGTTGACGAGACGTAGGTCTAGATCGTGGTCAGGGATCTAGCCGAAACTTTTTTGTTCCGTTTCAGTTCCGTCGCAGAGCAGAACCAACAGCCCTGGCACGAAGCTCACACGGTGAAAATGATCCCTTAAAATCCAAGGATAGGTGGATAACTTCGAGAGTCCTCATGGGCTTTTAACAAACTTTTTATTATTTGTCATATGTGTGTGTAGACACGTCGATTTTGGTCATCAACTACTTTTCGGCTACCGATTTCTTGATGGCGTCATGCTGGCGTGCTCCATCCTGTTCCGCGCCGCGCGTCGCCCTTCCCCGTGAGAAACGTAATATCGAAACGATGTCGAATCGACATCGATTCTGCGATTTCGATGTCGTTTCGCCATCGTTTCGACATCGATTTTGCGATTTTGATGTCGTTTCGACATCGTTTCGACGTCGAAACTAACCTCACTTCTCACTGGG
>CABIKL010000178.1:0-28644 GCA_902196195.1 Aptinothrips rufus | reverse complement strand
GAGAGGGGAGGTACCATGCGGACCGATGCGGACGGACGAACCGGTCGCGGTCGCGGTCGCCGGTCCTTCTTCCTTCCTTGGCTGTTGAGGAGAGCGCGTGGGGCAGGTGTTGATCATTGGACTTCACGAGTGAACCCGTCACCCAAGTGTCAACATGTCAAGTAAACCAGCATACAAAGTCGGTAAGGAGCTACACCCTTTAATATCCTATTATTAATGGCCAAATCATGCTGAAGCTGCAGTGCAAATGGTACTGTAACCTAGACTTGCCATTGGTCCATTTCGCATTTTCTGTGTTCTGAAATTGCTAAGTAGACGAGAATAGACCGTTCAATATACCCAGCTTACCCTGAATCAAGATGACAACTCTTTTCGCATTATCTTTCCTTATTTCAATTCTCACTCCTAGATAAAGGCATCTGTCGAAAAGTCCATGCTCTGAACAAGGAGAATGCTGTTAAATGCGCTGCACTGTCTATGAAGCAGATTTTCATGTTGAAACTTGCTTGAAAAATCCCAAATAAAAACATAAAGCAAGTAACTCTAGGCAATCGCTACTTTTCGATGTGGAATCGATTGCTGTCACTTTTTATTGAACAGTAATTTGAATGCAAGATATTGTGTCGAGTCTTGTCATGAGACATTGCTTACTATTCTAATTTTAAGATTATGCGACGTTGTACTTCATAATCACTCTGACTAGCTAATATGTTAAGATTATAGTTTGAAAGATTTGTCAACTTCTAATGCTGTATTTTCAGAGTTACAGTAATTTACGTCTCTTTCTAATTTTACAGCTGACATCAGCTTGGCCGACTGGGGCCGGAAAGAAATCATGTTGGCTGAAAATGAAATGCCAGGACTGATGTCGCTGCGTCGTATATACAAGGATTCAAAGCCCCTGAAAGGCGCTCGCATTGCTGGTTGTCTTCACATGACTGTTCAGACTGCAGTATTGATTGAGACACTTGTTTCGCTTGGTGCAGAGGTAATAAATATATTGACTTGTAGATTATGTGTTACACTCATGCTGTGTAATCCTGAAGTTTTGAAATTTTTCTTAGAAGTGAAGTCATCTTTGAGATAACAGAGTATTGACCTTGAGGCCAAGCTCTTGACTGATTATTCTTTTCTTTCCTTATCTTTTGTTGTTCAGATATGCCTGTTGAAGAAACCTTCCTCTCTTACTTCATTCATGATGCCTCTCAGCTGACGCATTGTTGAGTGTAAAAATACTTAAATAGAATATTCTTTTCAGGTACAATGGTCCAGCTGTAACATTTTCAGCACACAAGATCATGCTGCAGCAGCGATTGCAAAGACTGGTGTCCCTGTTTATGCGTGGAAAGGAGAGACAGATGAAGAATACATTTGGTGCATTGAACAAACACTGGTCTTCAAAGATGGGCAGGTATGTTAAAATCCAATGCGACATCTGTTCAACTAGAACCACGAGTTTTGGGAATCATTTTTGTTTCTACAATCGCTGTCCTTTTTTTTCTCCCTGTCTTCCAGCCCCTTAACTTGATCCTTGATGATGGTGGTGATTTGACAAATTTAGTCCATGAAAAATATCCCCAGTTCCTTGACAACATCAAGGGTATCTCAGAAGAAACCACAACTGGGGTACATAACTTGTACAAAATGATGAAGGATGGAAAATTAAAAGTTCCTGCAATCAATGTGAATGACTCTGTAACAAAGGTACTACACAATTTTTCTTTCTTTCTATTTTAGTTTGTTTGAAATTTTTGCAATTGTATATTAACTATTTCTTTCATTCTTGCAGAGCAAATTTGACAATCTGTATGGTTGCCGGGAGTCTTTAATTGATGGTATTAAGAGGGCAACTGATGTTATGTTAGCCGGTAAAGTTTGTGTCGTGGCTGGATATGGTGATGTTGGAAAAGGCTGTGCTCAGTCTTTGCGAGCATTTGGCGGACGAGTTATTGTTACAGAGATTGATCCTATTAATGCCTTGCAAGCCTCTATGGAAGGATATGAAGTGGGTGATACTTTCTTTATCCATTTTTAATCAGTAATGTATGAGTTTCCCTAATTTTGTCTCTTTTTCCCTAAACATAGGTAACAACTATGGATGAAGCCTCTAAAGAAGGACAGATCTTTGTTACAACTACTGGATGTAAGGATATTATTACTGGTAACCACTTCTTAAATATGCGTAATGACTCCATCATTTGCAACATTGGTCACTTTGACTGTGAGATTGAAATCACATGGCTTGAGAAGAATGCTGTTGAAAAAATAAACATTAAACCCCAGGTAAAATTTTCACCTTATAAGATATATATTGCTGTCATGGTATTTGTTGCAGTTACTTACATTTTTCTGCTACCTTGCAGGTGGACCGCTACAAGTTGGCCAATGGTCGTCATGTAATTCTTTTGGCTGAAGGTCGATTAGTTAATTTAGGATGTGCTATGGGTCATCCATCATTTGTCATGAGCAATTCATTTACCAACCAAACATTGGCTCAAATTGAGCTCTGGACTAAACCAGGACATTACTCTGTCGGTGTGCACATGTTGCCTAAGAAGGTAAGTACTGAAGTCTTCAGGGTACAGCCTCCATTGTGTTAAATCTACTTATCTCTTCCTTTCTTCATTTCCTAGCTGGATGAAGAGGTTGCAGCACTCCACCTTGAGCACTTAGGAGTGAAGCTCACAAAGCTGTCTCCAGATCAAGCTGCATACTTGGGAATTCCTACTGAAGGACCATACAAGCCTGACCATTACCGTTATTAGTTAAATTTTCTGTTTAAAAAGTGAGTTTTTCAATCGAACTGAATATCTATCATGTTTTTACCGCGTGTTTCTATCCGCTTTCAATCTAAAATGTGTTTTATATCAGTCTGATAAGCAGGCCAACCTCATTAAAAAAAAAAAAACGTTTTGAACAGATAATTAGTTCTTATCACTCATTTAATACATAACACTAAAGTTTCCAGTTCCATGGAATACAAATCTGCCCGTCCGACATAACTGAATAGTAGTTGGTTATCCACAAACACCGACCTCTTAGTATTTCTAAGAGAGTAATCTTGTTTTGTAATAATTTCTGACAACAAGTTATCATTAAATCCGGCGTGACATTGTCTTCTTTGTGCAGAGATACAAGTTCCAGCTCAGCAACACATTTTTTGTGCAAATCGCGCTCTATGTGTTTGTTCCTGTCATGCATGTGATAAATTACCATGAAAATTATCCAGTATTTTTCACGAAAGATAAACTGCCAATCGTAAATACTCACATTTGGTAATTGTGTAATAAGCGCTCAGCCTCTGCCATGTGGTCACTTAAGAAACTCACAAGCAGTGTTGATGGGCAAGAAGATGGAACAATGAATTGACCAGTGGGTGATAACATAAGTGGCCCTGCCTCACTGAAAATTTTGATTGAAAAAAACATTTTTTAACACGAAGGTGTATAAATTACTCAATACTTCATTCAAACAACTTACGGTTCCACAACAAGTTCAAATTTCTCCAGACTTTGCGGCCATGACTTTGGGTATCCATGTCTTCCTTGATGATCGCTAAGAGAAGTCACCAATTTCCGAAGCTGGTTGGCATAATTCCTTGCCATTACATTTGGCTGAAATTTTCTTTTCATTCAAAGACATGATCAGTACATTGTCTCACTGATTTTGCAACTCTTTTAAGACGAGGGTTCTACCAGCATGATTCTACCAATTTCTCTCAGTGCTACCTACCTATGGACAACTCTGATATCACGTAGAACTCTAGAAACTGCTTTTTGCATCGCAGGTATAGCTAGAAGAGCTGCATCTTGCTGCCACACGTTTTTTAAGAACTGATGAATGACACAGTGTATGGAAGTGTTAATTCAAATGGCGAAGATAAAAAATACAAAAAGAATATAATTTTAACAAAAAGAAAGTACCTACATCCAGCCAATTATGGCGAACCTCTCCACTGCTTAAAAGGACATTTCCTTTCAAACTCACACCAGTTTCGCTTCCAAAGACTACCGTTCTCCCTAAAACACAATTATTTTAAATTCATGACATACAATGAAAATATGCAGACAGAAAATGATCTTTCTTCTGGCAGGTATTACCCTTCAGAACGTCCATCAGCTCTGGATGATCACGAGCTAGAGCCTTGAAACTTTGAAGACATCCTCTGAAGTGTGTTATGTTCCAACCACAATCCCACACAATTTCTTGAAGTTTCAATGTCTGAGCAAGTTCAGTGCGTAATCTCTCCACCTCCTCTTGGACAGGCAAGCAAGCAGCTTGCTTCTCTGCAGCATCATTAATATTTTTCCTCAGCCAGGACCTGCATAATACCATAGACCGTGAGTAGTGCCAATCTCACTGATCCATAAATTGCTGAATTAAAAAGAATACGTACATGAGAGATTCAGCTTCCTTTGCTTTCCTGATCATATTTCTTATAACCTGAGTTCCGTAAGCGTCATCATTATCTTTGAACATGCTTTCATATTTTTGCCATGCTGCTGACTTTGCTTGTGATCCTGAGGAATTATCTTTGGTTCCAAGAGATGGAGCAGGAGAACTTATATTGTCTACATAAGTTGTAGGAAGATCGCATGATTTCAAAATTCTTAACACTGTATTTCGAATGTCATGCTCTGATAAGTGGAGAGTAACCATTCGAAATCCTCCTGCAGGATCAGATAGATTAGACACAATCAAAGATGTAAAAAGCATTTCATTTGAAACCAAGGAGCAAAAATTCCATAAAATATGTGGTATATAAGCACTCTAAAATATAACTTGATGGAGGTTACATCCAAAATTTTACCTCTTTTAGATAAATCACGAGATCTCAAGTAGAATTTTATGGATGTTGGTCTCGCTGACCGTTTCTGTTGAATAGTTTCAAGATATGAACTTAGCTGCTTCAAGGAATTTTCATTTACAGTCTGGAATAGAAATACCAAACATTAACAGAGAGTGAAGAGGTACCACAGAATAATCCAAAGTTCACTCACTTTCACTCTGAAATATTTAAAAAAAATTCACTGACACACATAAAACAGTCTCACAAATTTCAATATTCTGAAATACTAACTCTTTCATTTGGATGTTTCCCAAATAAATCTGGATGGACTGAGAAGTAGAATGGTCGTAAGGCAGTAGATACCTCACCAGATGACAGAAAACGCAGAAGATTTGTTACTGCTGGTAACTGCTTTAGGAAATATGAGCCACAACGAGGATCGTATCTGTCACAAGGAAAATGGGTTAAAAGCAAGTATACTCCATGTGTACTGATTTTAATTGATTTTAAACTCATTATCTATTATTACCTTAGACGAACTAAAGACATTGTCATATTCACTTGCGTAGCTAAGAGTTCAGAATGTGAATGCTGACATAGCAATCTAATATGGGTATTACAAAACGTAATAGTTCTCGAATAGGTTACAACTGTAGAAGAAGTTAAACAATCTTTTTTCTTGCTATAGTCAAATGAAAACCAACAAGTTGCACATAAAATTATTCAACAAACAAAAAGGGCGCAAAGAAACAATCACAACATGATTCACAAAAATATGCAACAATTTAAAATAATAAAATTGACAATTTCACTATCTTTGACAGTGATTGCTTTAGGGACTAAGTAAACTCATAATGTATTAGAATTTTGGAGAGGCGCAGGAGTCCTATAACCCTAAATCCAGTTGGAACCCCCTGAAGATTGGTACTCATCTACTCTCAAGAAAACACAATAAATGCCAGAGTTCGAAATCTAAAACGAAATAACATGCCTCAGTTCTAAGAACCTATATGTAGACAGCGTAAAAAGAACAGTCTACGCCGATTTGTCTATTAAAAGTCATTGCGACATCGCGACATCTGAGACTGAGTTCCTGTTGCTGTAAACAATACACAGCAGACGACGGCGTGCACTTCCCTCGTTTCCTTCCCTACCTCTGGTAACCACATGTGAGATGTTGTTCCTAAAAAAATATTAATATATTGTGAAAACATTCACATTTAGGAATGTTGACCATCGAGTGTCCTTCCTCGCTTGAACGCCCTTTGGTCCCCAAATCCAGCCCCCAGACCTGAGACGATTAACACCAGCAGATCAACAACCAAACACAACACCAGCCATCATTCATACATGCAGACTTCACAACATCAGTCAGCTGACACCATAAACAGATCACAAATTTGTGTCGTTCTGGTTTCATTGTGAATGTAGTTGTAAAGAAAACGTTCGTCATCGTAGTACTTATGGTAAATAAGAATTCTCTTTTAGATGGAAGTAGAACTCATCTTCTGAAATTTCGTTACGCAGTGGAGCAAATGGGAGGACATTAGGTTATGTTTGTGTCAAAGTAATGGCCAATGTCTGTTCAACAGCGATTGACTTTGTATTCTCTGAACTTGGTACGTTGACAGTTTTTCAGCCTCCTCAATGTAGCTGCTTTACTTTAAATGGATTCAGTTTGGTCAGTTTAATTCTCGAAGGACAGCTGTTTTAAGGTCACAAAGGAATCTTGACTACTTTCTTTTTAAGGGTTCCACAGTGGTGCTCAGTTATTATCTGACCGCAATCGCTTAGTTTTGATTAATCAAACTGTGTCTCATTGTAATCCGACCATTCTCTATGAACTGAAATTTTTGATTTACTGTAAGTTCGTCATTCGATTGCCTGTTGCAGTGTTGGAAGAGGCATGTCCTTGCCTCAATTGGGGAAACAATAATTATAATCTTTTATAGTTTAGAGCTCCTGATGAGCTCGTAGCTTTACATCATAGCAGAAAGGAGCTCTTTCTGAGCAACGAGAAATTTCCAATGCAGCATTTATAGCTTTATTTCACTGATCAATCGATTACGACTTTGTTGCAGGTGCTGAATGATTGACACAATGACAGACGCAGTATTAAACAAAAGTTTTGCTGAGATTGATGAAGGTAAATGAAATGTGGACGTAGAGAACACATTCTCATTTTTGAAAATAATGGATACAAGGGAATACATTCATAAGGAGTTTCTTTCTCTTTTCTGTGTTACAGCATCCATGCTTCGTGAGGACCCCAGGGCAGTGTATTTGGATGGTGATGCCATCACCATTGTTGAAAATCGCAAACGTTTGTTAGGAAACAGCTGGCATCATATTCCTAGATCATTACTAGTATCAGTTTTTCAGTACCTGTCTGCTCCAGAGTTGATCAACGCAGGCCTAACATGTTCTGCTTGGTATCAAGCAAGCTCAGATGAACTGCTGTGGAGAGATCTTTTAAAAAGAGACTTTGGAGTGGATACCTCTGTTGGTATCATGAGAGGTAAAAAATGTTTCTGTGATGTACTCTCCATTGTATTGAATTTATCATATTACCAGTGATCATATTACCACTAATGGTTTTGTTTTTTTTCTTTTTCATTTTTTTCCTCCATGATGTTTAATTTATCTTAACAGTCTTTATCTGTACTATTTTTAACCATGTTTTAGGACAATTATCCTGGTACACAGAATATAAACGTCTCTCATATCACACTCCACATTGCCAAACAAGTGAATTGAAAAAGCACACAGATCAAGTTTTGCATGTTAGCTTTGCTCATAATGGTACCATGTTTGCCACCTGTTCTAAGGATGGATATGTGGTGGTAAGGTGTACTGTTCTTTTTTCAATCTTGGTAACTGCAGCCCCATTATCTTTTGCTATATGCCAATTTGTCTTTCAGGTCTGGAACTCAAAACATCCCGTGAAAATTAAATACCAGAGCGATATGACAAAATTTTGTTGGAAGTTTACGCATTTCTCTCAATTTAATCAGTCTGACACCCTTCTCCTGGTTTCGGGAGTACATTTTGGCTTACCACAGAGTACATCAGGGGAAATAGCTATTTTTAGTTTAAGTGGTAAGTGATTTTCTCAAAATTTTAATTATTTCTGCTCTGTGAATTACTCATAATTACTTCTCAAAAATCATTTTCAGATGATCTAGAGTTACAGTGCCGTGTGCTAATGAAGCCATATGATATTTGTGGAGCATGGTACAGCGACCAACATTTTTTATCTGGGGATGTGCATAGATTAGGTCATCTTATAAGTCAGTCTGTTCTTTGGTTGAACAAGGCCTCTCAAGAAACAGCCTCAGAACACATCCCTATCATGAATCAGATGTTTCGCTTCTACAATTGCAATGGTAGTTCAGTACGAGCTGCTATGTTCGCTTATTGTCCAGATTCAGATTGTGATGATTCCCTTACATACCGAAATAGAGCTAAAAGTGTCTCCAGCAATGTAAGCTCAAGTACTTCTGAAAAAGCATACGCACAGCTACAGAGCAGGGCTCCACCTGAGATTGGTACCTCCCTCGCAGAAAGCCCAAATTCAAGGTATGTATTATTGGGCATTTCACGTTTTACATTTACATGTTTTGTTTCTTCGTCATAAGGCTGCTTAAGTTGTACATCATTTGTATATTCCAGCTCCACTCAGCCCGGAAATTCATCAACATCTGACATAGAGAGCCCTGAAAATAGTGATGGCAGCTCAAGATGGAAGCATGGGGATCATGAGTTTCAATTAGGTCAAGGTAATCAATAAGTGTTTCCTGCACATTTTTATTTTCTTTTAATTATCATCTGTATCTTCTTATGAGCATGACCAATCGTTTGCTCAAGTTTAAAAATGAAAGTCGCGTTAGAAATTTATCCAGGATTTCATCTTTTACTGGTGAACTTAAGTAGGAGCTATGTTTTCATTTTTCATTGGGACAGTGGAAGGGCATTTGTCATTATTCTTTTTCTCTAACATGAAAACCTTGTCTGCAGATGAGAAATTTGCAGATGACTCATCAGACGTGTCAGAGATATCTGAAGCTTCACTAGAGACTGAATTTAGT
This sequence comes from Aptinothrips rufus, assembly GCA_902196195.1. Taxonomy (NCBI): domain Eukaryota; kingdom Metazoa; phylum Arthropoda; class Insecta; order Thysanoptera; family Thripidae; genus Aptinothrips; species Aptinothrips rufus. The sequence continues at coordinate 19,767 of CABIKL010000178.1, read as the reverse complement.
GAAGATGATGATCTCTGTGTCCAAGAGGATAAATTTCTTATTTTTACTACTGGTTCAAACACATACTCTCCTCATCAGATTGGTGAGTAATGTATTCTGTGTTTTCTGTGATACTTAAATGTCCGTTTTTTTTACTATCATTATAACATTAATAGGTATAAAACGTATCAAGCCGATTTCTTTTCCTCGGAGAATGGATCCAGGATTACCATTTCGTGAAAGAATCGCTAATCTCAACAGGGAGTACCAGCCAGATCTTGAGAATCCCATTGACATGCCAAATTTACATGCAGAAGGCAGTGATTATGATGAGGTTGATCATCTGATTGATCTCCATGGACACATCATTGGAATGGGATTGTCACCAGATCACAGGTTTGACTGCATTGTACTGCATTCTCTCACAGAGATTCAGTTTTCGTATTTATATCCCTTCCAATATTTTGCAAAACTCATGCTTCTGATTTTGTTTAGATTTCTTTATGTAAATGCTCGTCCATGGCCTCCTGGGTATGTAGTTGAGAATCCGTTAATGCCACCTCCATGTGCTCAGGAAATTGATATTCACGTAATTGATCTAACAATTATGGAAGAAGTTGGGAAAGTGTTGCGGTCACATATTGCTTACACTCCATTCAATGAATGCTTTTTTATCGCCCTTGATGTATGCAAAGAGTATGTTGCCAGGTAGGTTGAGACTTAAAGCGACCTTCATTCTTCTGATTCTTCAGGTTTATTGATTACAGATCAATTTTTCACTTTGAACTAGTGTCAGTTGCAGTTGCATTTGTAAACTTTTTTACGTTCATTACAGTGGTGCTGAGGACAAACATGGCTATCTATGGGACCGTCACTATGAAACATGCCTCACCAAGTACCCTCATCAAGATGTTGTTAACTGTGTAGCATTTAATCCTAGAGATTCAGAAATGCTAGTTACAGTTTCAGATGATTGCACTGTGAAAGTGTGGCACTCAAAGAACCGCACTAAGGAATTGGGACTTGACCTAAGCGTATTGCCTAAAGCTCACGAGGTTCGAACTAATTGCTGTGGTCATAGATCGTCAGGTAGTACAGTACGGAGATCTGCTAACGCCGAAATGAAACGCCTGATGTCTAGATTTGCCGTCCAGTTTGGAAGGTAAATGTATCTCATATCAGAAAATGCTGTTTGGAATGATTGGTATTTTTCATTACACTTTGATTTTGAATTCTACATAATTGCTAATCATTGCATTAAAGTTAACTTATTCCATGGATAAACATTTCGTGCTGCTGAAAGTAGATCAACTTCTAAAAGATGAGATAGTTCTTAAAATATTTTCTACAGTTTGTGTGATAAAAAAAATATTATTTGATCATTCACTCAATTTAAAACATTCACTTTAAAATTATAATTTTTTCTTTCTCCTTCATATCATGATCATCCATACACTTTGTTATGTTTATCATCAGTGTTGTGAATTCATTCTTTATCTGTCACTTTCTCCTCTATTTTTACTTTGAACGATTTTTGAATGTTGTGCTTTTTTGTCTTGTGAAGTTGTTCTGATCTTGTTTATGTCTTGTTAATATTGCCTATTAGATTATTTCATTTTGTGAGTTCCTTTATTTAGCAAGATGTTGTAAAGGAGCTGGAGGCAGAAGTCTGGTTAACAAATGCGTGATGTACTACTCACCTTGCCCTTTGCCCTTGGTTTAGAAATCTTTCCCTTCTTTACATTTTCCTTTCAATCTCCTCTGCCATTTCCTATTCAATATTTGTTTATTTAATGACAGATTGTATATATTCCTCATTTGAATGAATTTAACCATGTAATTGATTATTTTTGTACCATCCTGAACTGAACCACGATAAATGGTAATGGAGTAAATTTTGTCAAGTGGAGAAAATTTAAACTGAATCATCCAGACATAAAAGAGAGCACGGCTATGTGGTAAGAAGTTCTGTGCAAGTTAATTTCTCTAGTCATTCAATCATTTGTTTTTCTTTTATTTATTTTTATGTAGAGACTTTTCGAATGCATTTTAGGAAAGGGCTTTGCTGTACCTTGAAATGCCTTCTTGCCAAATTACCTGCTTTGTAATGCATGGCTTACTGACAGTCATGTGAGCATGCAAGGAAACAATGGGGTGACGTAAGCTCACGCAAGATGACTTGTTTTTTCCTTGTTTGTTTAGTAACTTGGTATGACCTAATTTGAAAAGTACCGACAGGTCTGTTTGTGTTTTCATCTTTGTGTATTACATGTACGTGAATATTTTATTTTTGAGAACTGTTAAAATCTTTTTAAACTGTAAATATTGTAACCAGTTATAACTTTTTCACTTTATACTAATGAGTTTACGAGGCCATTAGATCATATTCAAAGCTCATGGTGTGATTTTTTTATTTTTGTTTGTGATGGCACTGTTAGTGCGAAGTGGTATGACATAGATGTACCCTTTCCTGGGGTTCTTCCTGTATTACTTTTATTAGATTGTAACCACAACGTGCTGTTAACTTTTGAAAAAAGAATTTTAATTATAAGGCATTGAGTTCTCAAATATATTTGACAATCAGTCAGTTTTTTCTATAATGAATTGCAGTTTTTATTTTTTGCTCATACCACTCCAATTTAGTCTTTCCTGGTTCTTGGCGGGATGGCACTGATGTTCCTAAGGCCGATGTTCCTAAAAAGTTATTTCCTCTCATTATTTTAAGATCTATGGCCGGAACGCCCCGATGTTCCTTAGGCCGATGTTCCTAAAAAGTTATTTCATCTCATTATTTTAAGATCTGGCTTGCGATACATACCGGGTGACCCATGAGCTATCAAGTTATGTAAATAATTAAATAATTCATTTACATATAAATGCACTATCGAGTTAAGTAAATCAGTCTTTGATGTAGAGATGAACGTCACCAAAGAGCAGGCTGACGTCTTTCTTCTTGTACAAGAAGCTCCGGCAGCGCAGTTTTCGTGGTCACAGAACCCTGATCGGGGGATCGGGGGATCCGTGTTCGATACCCTTTGCCACTTTTCATCTTTCGCGCGCTATGAAAAAGCGCGGGAAACATATTGCTGCACTGGTTCGCAGGGCAACCTCCTCGGTCTTCCTGACCCCCGGGTAGAAGTCCGTCTAAAAATTCGATTTTTGAGCTTTGAATGATTTTCAGAACTGGTTAGTAGTACTCACCTCTTATCTTCTTATGAAGTTCCAATATCACTCTGAACTTATGTCTAGTTAGCTGAGTGGCTAGCGGCGTCTTCCTTCCGCTCAGGGTCCTCGTCTTGCGACCACTGCGCTATCGTGACTTCTATTGCAATCGGACAGGGCTCACTCTGATCGTTGGGATGGATTTGAGATTTTTCGAACAATTTTGAGTGAGTGAAATAACTTTATGTTTCTGAAATTGTATTGTTACAATCTTGAACTAGTACTTTAGGAGAATAACAGCAGTCTTTCAAAGATTTGGAGAAGTGGTATTTTGCAACAGTAAAACAACAATTAAGTATGAGAGCAGCAGTATTTCCAATTTATTACGGAAATAGACTGAATGTACATACAAGCAAATGATTGCTCTTTTTACAATACACTTGATTACAACACCAAGGTACACCATACAAAAACTTGTTTCTAGCAGTAAAAAACAGCATAAATAAGTCCCGACATGAAGAGTTGGCAACGGTTATGCTACAATCATAATAGCATTTTTGTCAACAAGAGAGCAGTGTTACTTATGCCATCAATGACAAGTTTGAAATGCGACTAAGTTTACCATGAAGCTTTTGTAAGCGATACAAGACTGCAAAATGTGAAGGCTGAAAATGAGGGAAGGTCTAAGCCTATCACAAAGACTGTCAACGGTCTTATCACTGATGTAAGTGAAAAGCTCAATCTTTATCTTCCCCATGGTTACGCAACGGTGTGAGGATTTTAGCCTGCGGCCAACACCCATTCAAATCAGATCTGCAATTAACTAACAGATCAAAATTCATTAAAACTAACGGATTATCAGGATGACTTCATTGCATTGATCACAACCAGACATTTAAGTCTTCTAAACATACTCAACTAACAGACCCATATTACTAAAAAATTGGTTCCCTGCCTACTAAACAAGAAAGCTACAAAGACCTTTTATGGAAGGAACACGAGCAGTGCAATGAAACTGACCCTTGTAATACAAAGCAGAAAATGAAATTGTACAAGAATTATCACATAAAATGAAAAGATAGTTGATTAGATTTGGAGCCCTTATTGGCACATTCTTCAAAACTACAAACCATTTATAGACTAAGCTGATTGAAAAAAATGTTACCAGCATTAAAAGCTGCCTAGACATCTTCAAAGTTGTTTTAGAAAAAGCGCGCTTTTCTTAGGAATACAAAATGTACGAAAACATAAACAAGAAAAATGAGTACAAGAAAATGTCCAGCTTAATCTCAGATTTGTAAAGACCTTTTCAGCTATTTATAACCATGGTTTCAATCTCAGCTGATTTGTAGTGAACTTAAAAGTATGAAGCCCTAAAAAGGGACTAGCAAAATTTCCCTCAAAATTAGTCACAGCATCAAAATGCAAAATACATCAAGTGATAAATATGATGAGAGGAAGCATAAAAAGCCAACTCATCAGCATCTCCTCAAACTCTTCCCAAAGTTGATCAGTGAGCAATATCTTTCCAAAATTAATAACGAAATTCACATAACAATAGAAGACTCAGACACAAATTAAAACTTTTCATTAGAGAAGATTGAAAATGTAATATTTACACATGATCCCCACAATGCAACTACAGAAGTGAGTCCAGTAAGCTGGCAACACTCCCCAGTCCAATTTTTTCATTGGTGTTAAGAGGTAAAGAACAGAGTTGCTATTTAATAGAGTGCTTAACTAACGACTGTAAAAGAGCTTACTGCTATAGTCAGTCACAAAAAATGAAAAGTACAAGCAAATAATTAACTAATTAATTAGTTTATGACATAACGGAAGAGAAAAGTTTGGCTTGTGGTTCTAAAATGTACATCAACTTCCTCCATTCTCCTGCTCTGACAACTCATGATATCGAGCGAACATCATTTTCTTCACACAGTCTTTATAAGTTTCACCAGGAAGAGGCGTATACGTCGATTGTTTGGATCCCAACCCAGCTGTGGACACTCGCTGCTCCGCCTGTGATTATGACAGATAATTAAAATGACAGCAAGTAAAGATAATATCAAGGCAATGAGAACTGTTTATGACTTGCCTGAATGATAGTTGTTCTGCCTTGGTTGCTCTTGCCAAGTCCCATTCCTTCTTGCCATCCCATTTTCTGTAGGAGACGATTTCCTTTGTTGTCCGCTCCAATGCCAGCTTTTGTTGGTTCTTCATAAACAGCAGGGCTGTCTTGCCTTGACTTTAAATACTTCTCCTACAAAAAGAGAGACAGGATTTATTATTAACTTGAGAAATTATTTATTAATCCTACGTAACAGAAAATTGAGACACAGTACGGTATTTACCTTCAAGCGATTAGGGTTTGGTTTATCAGGCTCTCCGTATTTCAGCCTCCTTTCCTTTGCTCTATCACGGTATTTGTTATTCCTCTGCTGAGGGTCATTGGGATCAAGTCCACGAGACCGATACCATGTTTCTAAGTTCTGCTTATGAAGATCTGACAGAAGCTGATGTCTACTTAGAGCTTCCCTGCTAGGGAACTGTCTTTTACACAGCAAACATGCCAATTTAGACCAGTCCAAATGCTGTCTTTCTTCTTGTTGAACATCCTCAATTTCCTCTTCTGATTCCGAACCTCCACCATATGCAGCAACTAAAGCACTATTAGCTGCATTACTTAAGCTCCCAGAGTCACCCTGCACAAAAAAACATGTCAATAAGTCATTTTGCTTAGAAATAACAGCAAACAATTTAAATGAATCTGCAGTGTATGACGAACAGAAGTTGGATGTTTAATAGTCAATCATATCAGATTCATGAGCAACTTACCCTGGTGGGAGAGTTATTTACAGTATCTAGCAAAGGTGCCTGATTTGCCATTGTTAAAGTAACTTTAGATCGACCTTCCAGAATAGCAAACCCTGCATCTGCAGCTCCGCTCTTCTCTGGGATATTGTTAGATGGAAGGTTTCCCATATTCATGTTTTTTCTTTGATTCTGTGATTTTGCCCATCTTTCCATGTCCTGCACAGAAATCAAAGCTAGTATAAGATAATCCTGCATTTGGAACATGGATCTTAATGCACAATCATCAGCTAGAACTCACCTTGGCTATTTTCTTGGCAACTTTGACCTTGTCAGACTTTTCACCCTTTTTACCCTCCCTCTTAGAGCTTCCATCTTCCTTAGAGCCCGTACCATTAGATAGAGAACCATCTTGCCCCACTTCAGATGGGGCTGGAAGGTATGTTGACCGCTCTGAATCCCAATACATAAATTGTTGGGTTTGAGCATTCCAGTAATACTGAGAGTTTGGGTCAAAATAAAGACCAGTGCTGGAATCATAGTAGTATCCGGAACTTTCATCATATTGGTAAGTGCTAACATCCGGTGGCGCTGAAAATACAAAGAGAAATTTTCAAGTACAAGGTAAACTTTAATTATTTTGAAGAGAGCAGAATATAAAGGAGCAGTGCATACAATGTTTGGTGTTGGCAAAGTCAACCATTTCTCTTCGAGGTTGAGGCCCCGCTGCAGGACCTTTCCCTGATGCTGAAGAATCTGTTGCGCTCCGTAAGGCTGACTGGTTCTGGGCTGCAGCAGCAGCTTGCGCCTGCTCCACCGCTAACTTCCCTACACTTGCTTTGGATCTTACATCAGTACCCTTGAGTTTCTTCAAAAGTTCCAGTTTAGCCTCATCCTGCACAAGAGATGTAATAAGAGTAAAATGGGATTACTTCATGAGGTAGATTCAATAAGATTCAGTGCACTTACCTGATCCTTGGCAGCAGCGACTGCAGCTGCTGCAGCAGCGTGCATCTGTTGGAGGACTGCCTGGTGGGCCGCCGCAGCCGCCATTGCTCCACCCTCAACTTGCACCGGAAGTGTGATTGCTGAACCCTGGGAGATCACATGGACAGTTGTGAAATGGTTAAACAAAAATATGTGTACATGATGTAGATAATGTTCAGAAACATAACTAACAAACAAAAAAAACATTTTAGAAAAAATAATGATCACAAACAATTAGTAAGTACCTACCTCAGCAATTTGAGTCGTATAGTATTGTTGATAGTACTGTAGAAATGCTGCTCGTTCCTCAGGGGTATTGGCATACAGGTTAGCAGAGTATTCTGCTAGACGAGGTACATCCTCGAGAGTGTACTGAGCCCCAGAAACATGTCCAGAGCCGAGTAAAGCTGCTGCCGCGGCATGTTGTTGTTGCTGGTGGTGATGGGCGACTATGGCAGCCGCAGCAGCTGCATGCTGTTGTTGATGGTGGTGCTGAGCTACCATAACTTGTTGCTGTTGCAGGAGAAGCTGATGGTGATTCAGCTGAGCAGCGGCCAGAGCAGCAGAATTGGCAGCAGAAATGGCCAATGCTGCTCCAACATCAACTCCCATCATTTTGCAATATGAGACAAGAACTGGAAAATAAATATAAATAACTCTTGTAAGAATACATAATACATGATTGACATTAAAATCAGTTCTGCTTTAAAGCTGCAAGTTAGTGACGGACATCGCACTAAGGCAAAAGAGACAAGATTTTCAAATTAAGTGAAATCAAGTTGTGAGTGGGCCAAGACTTTGATCGTCTTCCAGAGGAAAAAGATTAAAATTCTCATATCACACTTGGCTTGGAGACATTCATGAGAAATGCATTCTTACCTCTTCGGCCATCAATCACAGGGGGATTGAGGGCAAGAGCTTGGAACAAAAACATGCTATCAACAACACTACGGAGCTCCAAATAGCATAATCCTCGAGCCTGATTTGTGAGGGGATCTCGACCAATATGAAGGCTGCGAAGGGGCACTAAAGAAATGTAGGGCTTTATTGCGGATAAAACTGTATCTTCTGTTGACATTGGATCCAGCCCACGTAGAAGAATAGCTGTGGAACAGAATGACGAACAGTATAATCAGAATCCCGTCAGAAGGGATGCTGCTGATTGAGAAAGATACAGTTACATAAGATTAAAAGCTACTCATATACAGAGTTACTCAATCAGTTAACTTTGATAACTCTGACTGCTACATCAGAATCCATTCCAGATATTAGTGCTAACAACTAGTTCAAGAATTAAGTCAAACAGTGAATGGGTCAGTAAAAATGCTCAAGACATCCAAATTAATCAGTGAAATTATTACAATTAGGCTTCAGATGAAAAGTAGTATACGATCTGAAATTCACATTAATCACTCCTTTGATTGCTTATAGCACACCTAATGCTTGTAAAAGAACATACATAGTTAAAAAAAAGTATATACTTACTACTAGTTGGCACAGGGCTTATTTCCTCAAGTCCCACGGCAGACGCAGTCATATCTTCTGCTTCTGGCCGAGGCACATGGCATGTGAAACAAGTTGATCTATTCTTAAAGTTATGGCCGCCACACTGAAAGTTCAAAACAATAAACAACAACTGTCAAAATAAAAGAGTTTGACAAAGCTCTGACTCACCTAACAATAGAACTTCACTGTCTCAAAGAAGGCAGAGAATTGTTTACAACACATACTAAATTTACTGACCCTTATACAATTCCAATCTTGTGCCAGCATTCTGCCTGGTGTTCCACCAACCCGATCATGTGGATTTTTACTATACTGCATAACAGCACGGTACTGGTCTTGCAACATGAGAACACCCTGCACACACACACCAACAGAAATTCATGAAACACCATCCATGAACCAAATAACTTCTTGGAGATTGAAGAAACAAAAGAAATATAACAGATAATTGTGGTTAAGAACCACAGACATGCATAAGCACAAACTGTGGGCACTCCGCTTACAGTAAAAATACGAGCTTAAGACAACTGTAGTGCCATGATTCATTACAAAATCTTAGTCCCAAACACATTGAAAGAAGGAAGTTGATTCAGGACTTTAAATAAATAGGCACATTAGAAAAACCACTTGTCATCTGTCACAAAAAGAACATAAAGGTGAGCAAACTAAATTCACACTACATCCTTCAGAGAACGCAGAAAAACATTCTGAGCTTTTCTTGCGTACTTGATAAAATGTTAAGTTTCCTGAATTAACATGATGAAGTTATTGATGTGTGTGAAAAAGTTTGTGAAGACATAAAGGGTTCTTCCATTTTACTGTTAAGGAACACATTGTGTGAAAAGAAGAAGAACTTAACACAAATAAAAGCACAAACTCCTGCACAAAATTAATTTCAGAATTTTTTACTGAAGTCAATACCTCTTCAAATTTCTGTCCAGTTTTCTTGTTAACCTGACAAAGAAAATGAATTTCTCTCACTCATATTTAATAATCTTCTGGTGGTGGGATGGGAAGAGTTTACAATTCAAATTAAGTATCCTAATATCTGTGGGGTTCTTTAAGATGCTTAATAATTTTTCTCTTGAGCCTAGCTCCCAATGAACTTTAAAAATGTATTAAGATAGGATGAAAAACAAAATACTGTTACACAATGATTTTTTCTTGAAATAAATTGGTCTCATAATCAATTACTTTAATCTGCAACACAGATTTGCATTACCCAGAAGTTATCTTCCTTGTATATTAACCAAGTAAGTTCCAACTGACTAACAGAATTGATTTCCGACAAGCCACAGATATAGCAGAAAATAATTTTACAAAAACACCTACAAAGACATTAATGAACACACTGGCAGCATGTTTCATGCAGTGGTTCGGATACACCAACAGAGAAGAAAACTATCATGAGACATACGCAAATTGTTTGCATTGAACCCTAATGTGAGCTAATCTTACGGTTTGCTGAATATAAAATTATGAAATGTGAAACAGCTAACCAATACAATAGACTTAAAATGCACATAAATTGCACATCAGATTAAAAGGGGAAGAAACTGAATTGAAATGTATCAACCTCTTGAACGCAAAGAAAACATTAACTACAACTTCCACATTCCATTCTCATCAACCCAGATGGTGGACATGGAAAGCTATTTCTTCTGCAGTCCAAATGTGCTTTACTCTGTACACCATTCCATATCGGGGGCTATAAATGTAGAGCGAGGATAGGAGTGGAACAATCCAATAGGATACCTGTTTCATCTCCATCCACCGAGAAGCTTCCTGGGTGCTGTTAAACTCGACGAAAGCAAAGCCTCTTGAAGTACCTACAGACATGGACCAACACAAGGCAGTGTTAATTCCTCACATCAAAAAAAGATCCAACAAACCGCAGACCGAGCCCACCGCCACTTGCCTTACCATATTCTTGCGAGGAACATTCATAAACCCTGTGTGTATGGTAATCGATAATAGAACAATTTTCTAACCATGCATGCTTCAAAAAATTGTATCTTAACTAACAAAATTAACTTTTGGACCTTAATACAATCAAAGCACTCATCTGAAGGTAAACAAAAAACATACACAATGGCATGTTTGTTTGCTTTTGCAAGTTACAAAATCCAAAATGTTTTGATGAAATAAACATGAACAATCACGAAAGGAGAACAAAACTTCTGAATGGCTATTACTGATTAACCACACTGACAGGTAGAAAACAATATTTACTCTCGAGTTGCTCTGCTCTGCTGAGATAGCCAGCTCCTATGGAAAGCACATTCCAGCCATACAGTACGGTACAAACATTAGAACTATTGACTCATAAAAAAGAAAGGTGGCAGGACAACAAGGAATTGGAAAACTAGCAAACATGTGACAATTATGGGACAGAGAACAAAGGCAAAGCAAGTAAAAGAAGAACTACAAGGGTATGGTAAAAAAAAGGAGCTTGTTTTCATAAAGAAAACAGATGTCTTGCCAAGCGAATGCAAGACAAAAGCTCATAAATAAATATGTGTTTAAAGGTACTGTGCGGTTACCAGATAGGATCCAAGCTAACCAGTTGATGACTTTTCTCCAATAGAAAATCAGTTTCTGTCAGTCTTAAATTACAACACATGTCATAGACCAAAAAAAATAATTGGATAAGTGAAAAAAAGAATTGAGATGGGTGTAGGATACTACATTCAGTCACAAACGAGCACTAGATAAAGTTTTTAAAAACAGAAATGGAATACCAAGAGATGCATATCTGGGACACCTGAAAAGAGTGCTCCAAGAGAGAAGCACACAATAAACCATATTCCTGTCACATGGTTGTGTGCAATTCACATCAAAGGCTGTGCGAGCAATTGGCATGCATGCCTTCCCAAAGCAACAAATTACCTGTGTCTTTCCGACGGATTAGACGGATGGCTTTTGGAGTGACACCTCCCTGCACGCAATCTTGACGAATCTGAAGAGAGAAAAAATTAAGTGAAATGAATTTCTTTTCCTGAGTCACTTATTTATAAAACATGAGCAGAATGATTACATCAGAGGCTGTTTTAAATTCAGTGGAACTTACATCATTTTCAGTAATGTGTTGAGCCAGGCCCCTGATAACAATGGTGTTATTAGGGGTTGAGTTACTACGCCAGTCAGAGGTCCAATTCGACTGACCAGATGGATCTCCTTCACTGGAACACATTGGTGGAAAAGGGTATTTCAAGTACATTCAAAACCTATTTGAAAATAATGTAAACTGAACAATAAAACTTACGTGCTATCAAGATCCATGTCTCGGGGGGAATGCCCATCTTCTTCTCTCTTCATCCTTCTGTCATTTGAATCCTCATCACTGTCTCTTCCCACGCGGCGGTGGTCTCGTCTGTCTCTGCTATCATCTCTTCTGCGGTCTCTGTCTCTATCCCTGTCCCTGTCCCGGTCTCTGTCGCGGTCCCTCTCTCTGTCTCGGTCGCGGTCTCTGTCCCGATCTCTCCTCTCATGGTATCTGTCTCGGTCTCTCTCTCTTTCTCTGTAACGATCCCTCTCCCTCTCTCTATCATCCAGCCTGTGTTCTTGGCCCCACTGTTCAATGGCATCGTCATTTTCCTCCCAGTCTTGTGCACCACCAAAGTCTCCTCGGGTCGTTCTGTCACGCGACTGACGGCGATCCCTGCACAAAGGAAAACTTGAATCATCTCAGCACATAATTCTGGCAACACTGACACCTGAACATACATTAAATGAGAGTAGATCATACTGGCAGAAGATATTTAATGACATATGTCATGTCAAATCTTGCTAGAGGTGCAATGTGAATTTGTAAAATAATTTTCAAGAATAAAATCTTTTTCAAAATTAAGGGAAAAACCTTCAAGTTTTTTTACAAGAGGAAGAAAATATATGAAATATGCGGACAGAGTATCAAATGTGACAGACTGATTTCGAAAACATGGATCAAACTGAGAGATGCAAAATAAAGATGAAGGAATTTTAAATGACATTGGATCTAGCAAAGATCCGTGTCAGAGTAATGGGCTGCCTGATGTAGATACTTGACTTGGATAATACTTTCACGTAGTTCCAGAAACATAAGGGCAATTTCGAAATGTACTGAGAGCAACAATCACTGCTCAAATATAAAGGAACGTTCTATGTAAGATGAGATATTTTACCACTAAATACACTACAAATGTTGCTCACACTAAAAACAATTTTAGCAATTCAATAAAAAATGTGGACACATCTCACAAACTTTCAAAAAAACAGATGAAGCACTTGCAAATAGATACTGAGTGAATATTTTAAGACTCTCTGATTCACTATTGCATGCTATACTGAATGGAAGTTTGAGGGTCATTCTAACTCAGCTTTCCCCAAAAGAGCTGGTAAAATAAAGGAGAAGGACGGAGAAGGACAACAAGGACATCTGATTAATTTAATGCAGATTCCTACAAGCACTTCGACTCTTCCTCAACTAAATGCAAGCTAGCTAAATTAAAAGAAGAAAGTGAAGAGAAACAAAAGCAAAGGAGGAAAATATTTAAGAATCAAACCTTTAAGAAAACTTCCAACATTGTCAAATATTGCCAACAAGTACATCCTTTTAGTAGGAATGTTCAAAGAAACAAAAATATTTCGAGATCACATCCATGATTGCTATCTTAACACCTGATAGCAAATTCATTTTTATTGTTTAAAAGACGAAGGAATAATAATGAACCAATTTACTGCACTGTAATAATATAATTTTTTGCCCCCTGTTTCACATAACAGCAGGTGAGCCCCAGCAATCTAAATCTAATTGATAGTTATTGTATTCTGGACAAACGTACACAGTTTTTTTATGTGACAATAAAAGGCAAGGTAAGTGAAAGTTTCTGGAAGCCATGACTAGCCTGTTAGAATCTTAAGCAAAAGATGATGAGAATATGGGGCCAAGAAACAATTAACGGTAAATTACTCACCAATCCCTGTTATTCTGGCGATCCGCAGCGGCATATGGGTCCCCATGGAACTCCATTCCGCACACTCAGGCAGCTCAGCTGCCCACCGCTTTCTGCTCTGGGAGCCAGTCAATCAGCTCTGCAAGGTGTGGGACACACAACGTGACAGTCAATAATATAAGAAAATCGGGGTTCATGCCCCCAAGTCCATTCACTTCCTCGATTGCCACATCAACACGATTGTCAAGAAAGCAATCACCCTCCTTGGGCACCGAGGCCCCATGCAAAACGCCACAGTTGTCTCTTTATACACGGATCAGATGATGTTGAAGATGAGCGTGATGGAATGCTCCATTTGAAAAGATTTGTTGTCTGACACAAGGAGAACATTGCGCTGGGGAGTGACGCACTGTCGCAGCCCAACTTACGTTGTTGCTTCTTCAGGAAAGCACGGGAAGAAATGCAGGTAGTGATGAAATCTTCACAATCTTGATGTCCTGCCCAGTCAGTCTGAATGAACTGCAGTCTCGTGTTCCTGTGTGACGTCATGCCATGAGGCCTGAAAACATATTGTCCAAATTGTGAGAAAGAATTCTGACTGAGTAAATCATTTGATTGAAGTTTGTCATGTGCATATTATAACATTGGAAGGATAAACTCAGCTAAGACAGCTTTCAGCATTTAACAAAACAACACGTCTATTTCAAGTTTTCATTTCAATCTTAACACCAGTGTAACAAAAACATAACTGCATTCCATTGGAATTGGGAAAAAAAAAATCAAAAAAAATCCAATATGTACAATTTAATTTTAACAGAAGAGTTAAGAGGCTATAAAAAGGTTATGCATCCTTTTTTCTCTTACTTTTTAATGAGTAACCTGTTGCAATGATGCTTATTGCACACACACAAAAAGAAGATACTTAGTGAAAACAAATGTTTTGACATACTGAGCAAAGATGAGTAGAATTAGATCATAATATGAAGAACTGCCTGATAATAATCCTTACATTTGTGAAATTGAATCCAAAAGTTAACTGCAAGTTAGATCATTTAGCCTTTAGCACTCAAGCCAAGATGCAATGAAGAAATGCATTGCCGACAAAGCTCAGTTCTCGTTTTTCCTTACTGAAATTGTCTCATCTTCCGATAATAATTTTATCTTCCCCAGAATAGGATTTAAAACTGAAAACATTAGCTTAACTCATAAAACATTTGTAATGACAACTAATATTCCTTATAAAATTTAAACATTGAATGGCTACTTGAAAGCTCTTCCATCAAGCATGTGCTATTAGCTATTATTTTGGAAAAGGATGATCGCAAACAGAAAAAAATTATTCAAGGACATGTTGCCATTATGATATGATGCTAACATACTTAAAGCGAAGTTGAGGAACACGAAGAGGAAATCTTTAAAGTCCAATTCACAGTTATTTGTCTAGACTTGCACTTTCAGAATCACACTCCCAAGAGAAAAGTGGTTAACTAAAACATCAGAAAACACTAAGAAAATACAAAAGCTATTTCACTTCAAAAAGAACTCAAACATTGAGCAATTGGTCTTGATAAAGTGAGTGGGGGATAAGTAACTTAAGTGGGTGGACTATGATGCAAACACTAGAAAATCAAGGCCACTACAGTAACCAGATGTTGAAGGCGAAATGAATGCAACACTTTTCAACTGATAAATAAAATCGAATCTGACGTTGAGTTTTCACTGTATTTCAATCAGTTCAAATTTGAAGAAAATTGTAAAAAAAAAAAAAAAAAAAAAAAAAAAAAGGCACTTTTAAGTATGTAGTGGGGCCGCAAGAAGAGAAAAATTAATGGAAAAAAATTAAGGCGATATAGTCCTAATCAAGAGTACAAAATGAGAAAAAAAATGCAAGAATTTTACTCTAAAGGACTTTCTGCAGTGACGCGAGTAAGGTTAAAGGTACCATAGCAAGTTCATAGGTAGGCGACAGACGCTTCGGCTGCTTAAGGAAGGAAAATTGGTCCCACAAATTAAAAGAAGATATTCTAAACGCAAGTTCAAAAAATACATTTCCAACACTAAGTTTCTAAAAAATTCTGTTTGGAGGTAAGTTGCATTAAAACTCTGAAAAAAACACTGGGTAGCTGTTTACCTACGCGTAACTTCACGCGGGGTACAGACGGTATTGCATTTTATTGTTCCCACTTCAAACGAGAAGCATTGAAGTTCGATGAGAAAATCCTGACAGATAGGCACAACTAGGTTTCAAAAAGGTAAGGGGTAAGATTCCAAACTTTAAATACACGGAGACGTACACAAATTAATTCAGACCTCTTCTTTCACAAAATCCACAACTTATTCGATGAAAATGGCGACATGGGTACATTCCTGTTTGATGGTCAGTCATGCCGACCACTGCCGACCACCCGATAGCGAGACGCCCCGTACAGTTTCCTAGTGGCGGTGCTTGCCTTGTAGTTGCTTGGGCTGTTGTTCAATATTTGGCCACTTGAAGACACCAATAAAGCATTGAAAATGATGTCTCTGACTAGGTAAGTAGCTTGGAAAGGTTTTAAAACTTTGTAACATGCGCCTGCGGTTTGCTCTTTGTTTGCTTTCACAAAAAACAAAACCGAAAAATTATCGGATTGCTGTATAGCAACATTCTTTTAAAGAATCTTGTGGTCGTCATTTTACCCTTGTATTTTAATCGCTGTACTGTTTCGATGGGACAGTGCCGTTTAAAATGTTTCTCGACTCCTTCCGTCTCAGAAGTTTTCCTAGTTCTTGGTCTTAATTTGTCCTAATGTGCAATCTTGACAAACTATAACCTAACCCAAATATCATGACATCTTTGTGTTTTCTGTTTATTTGCTCTTTTCTTCTGACATCTTTGTGTTTTCTGTTTATTTGCTCTTTTCTTCTCAGCTTATTACCCGCTCCGTCTCAGCCGGTCTGGGACCGTGAAGATGCAAGAGCGAAAGCTCCTCCTGCCGGTGCTCTTGTCTCGGCCCAATGGTCAGCACCCCCTTATGGCCAAAGGCGAGGATGGATTCCTCGCACAGAACAGGTATGAGGAGTTTTTTTTTTAATCCACTGTGTTCAGAAGTATTTTATTTTCGTTTGTGTTAAGGTTTTAAATTTCCTTTGACTTGCATAATGCTAACTCTTGCCATATCTTAACAGGATTTTGGAGATGGTGGTGCTTTTCCAGAAATTGCAGTTGCACAGTATCCATTAAACATGGGCCGTGAAGGAAAAGAAAGTTCATCAAATGCATTGGCTGTTCAGCTAGATGCTTCTGGAAAAGTCAAATTTGATGTATTGGCAAGACAGGGACATTCTAAAGATAAAGTAAGTATTTTAACCAGAAAAGTTTGGTATACTTTGTCTTGGAGTACGATTACTAGACCATTTTCTTTTACAGATAATATATTCTAAACTATCGGACCTCCTCCCAGCAGAAGTCATGGCTGAAGATGATCCCATATTAGAGAGACCTAATGCGGAAGAACTTGATGAAAATACTGACCGAACACGTCAAGCTTTAGAAAGGATCACTAACTCAAAAATAGCAGCAGCCATGCCAGTACGATGTGCAGAAAAAGCAGTAAGTTGTTTTGTACCTTTAGTGAAATGAACATTGTTTGTTGATAAATTTATGCAGTTGAACAGTAATTTCTAAGTGCCCTTTACTGTTTAGGCTCCAGCACAATACATTCGTTACACACCATCGCAGCAAGGTACATCATTTAACTCTGGAGCCAAGCAACGAGTTATCAGAATGGTTGAGGCTCAAAAGGATCCCATAGAGCCACCAAAATTCAAGTTTGTTACAATTTTTCTGGATAATTTGTAATGTGTATTTCAGTTTCAGTCAACTGAATAATTATTGGCTTGTCTTTCAGGATTAACAAGAAAATTCCAAGAGGACCTCCCTCTCCTCCTGCACCTGTTATGCACTCTCCTACTCGAAAGGTAATTATACTTTCAGTCTCCGGGGAAAAATAAGAAAGCACATTTTTACATCCCATTTATTTCTACTAGCTTTAATTGAATTTTCTTTTCAGGTTACAGTGAAAGAGCAGAAAGAATGGAAGATTCCTCCATGCATATCTAACTGGAAGAACGCCAAGGTAGACTTACAGTATTTAGTTTCGGGTCTTGATTTTTGTCAGTGGAATTTTCAGATTTAAACTAATGATCACTTTTAAACATTACAGGGATACACAATCCCATTGGATAAGCGTCTTGCTGCAGATGGTAGAGGCTTGCAACAAGTGCATATCAATGAAAACTTTGCCAAACTTGCTGAGGCTTTGTATATTGCTGATAGGAAGGTAAGGGATGCAGCCCTCATCTTACCTCTGAACATGATTCCTATGTTGTGAAGCTGTTTTTAAGGACAACTTCTTGCAGAGTTGTTTAACTGATCAGTCCGTTTTAATCTTCAGGCTAGAGAAGCTGTAGAAATGCGTGCTCAGTTGGAGAAGAAGCTTGCTCAGAAAGAAAAGGAAAAGAAGGAGGAGCATCTTAGAGCACTGGCTCAAAAGGCTCGTGAGGAACGAGCTGGCATCAGAACGACGAATGCAGTTGGTAAGTTCTTTTATATAATGCACCTTTCCTTTTATGATCAGTGACTTGAGTTTAAGAGTTGACAGGACGATAATTAACCTTTTCCTTCTTCCAAATTTTAGATAAGGATGAAGAAGCAAGAGAACGTGATCAGCTGAGAGCAGAAAGGCACAAGGATAGACAACGAGACCGGAACTTGGCACGTGCTGCTCCTGATAAGAGGTGTGTATTAGTAAACTAAAATTGAATTTTTTTTTTTAAATCAGGCTCATGCACACTTCTGTACTTGTCTATATAATATTTTTTGTAGGTCCAAGCTTCAGCGAGAACGCGAGCGTGATATCAGTGAACAAATTGCCTTGGGTATGCCTGCCAAGACCATCACTGGGGGAGAGGCACAGTTTGACCAGCGTCTATTCAACACAAGCAAAGGGATGGATTCTGGTTATGGAGATGATGAAGCTTACAATGTATATGATAAACCTTGGCGTGAAGGTTCTAATCTTGGGCAGCATTTGTATCGACCAAGTAAAAATGTGGATAAAGAGGTTTATGGTGATGATTTGGATACTCTTATCAAAACAAACAGGTGTGTAATTCCAACAGATGTTGTGTTTTTGAATTGTTTTCTACTTCAAAATATGGATTAATTGTCCAACAAAAATTGGTCA
Organism: Aptinothrips rufus; assembly: GCA_902196195.1. Classification (NCBI taxonomy): domain Eukaryota; kingdom Metazoa; phylum Arthropoda; class Insecta; order Thysanoptera; family Thripidae; genus Aptinothrips; species Aptinothrips rufus. Next base: position 1,163 of record CABIKL010000178.1, on the reverse strand, counting down.
AGGATCTACATTAATTTTTTCTTCTATTTTTCTAGATTTGTTCCTGACAAGGAATTCAGTGGCACTGACCGCAACGCTACTCGTAGCGGTCCTGTTCAGTTCGAAAAGGAAGAAGAGGATCCCTTCGGTTTGGATCGGTTCCTTACAGAAGCTAAGAGAGCCAGTAAGAGACCCAAGGAAGACCGCCGGAAGGATGATCGGAAAGATGACAAAGACAAACGGCGGAGAAAAGATTGAATAGAAAGTATGGAGAATTTTTGAAATTCCGTTATGTGTATGTATATATATATATATATGTACTTTGCTAGGTTCTTATGAATTAAGATTTGTAAGAAGAAGTTAATTAGTAAGTTTCTTGCTTAAAATATCTTATGAAAAAAAAAGCTTTTGTGAAAGTATATTACTTTGAATAAACATTTACTTTAAATTTTGTGGATTTTATTGATTTTCCAAGAACTGAATTTCCCCACACTTCTGCTGCTTTTTTTTTTATATGCAATATGAGCATTGTGGAAGGCAAACATACTTGAGCATAATAAACAAATTATTCCAACAATGTTTTGAGATGGTAGGAAAGGCTCAGAAATTCATGAATGCTCTCTAAAACGCAATATGCAAAAATCCCTGTGAGAAATGGTGGATCAATTCGACGTCGTTTTGACGAAAATCATGTCAATTCGATCTCCATTTCTCGCTGGGAATGATAACAGCGCCATAGAAAAATTAAAAATAATTATCATAATTTGAAAAAAAAAAATACAATAAACAGAGACCTTAAATTTAAGCAGATCAACACGAGCAGAATCCAAGCACAACAGAGAAGCCTTACAGCTGTCTCAGTGAAGTACCGTCAAAAGGACTGTATTTACTGCGATTTAATTTCCAATATTTCACAATTTCAAGGGAAGTCCCCTCCATGTCAATTTGACGTCATTTTGTTTGAATAGGGAATGCCAGCGATGAATACTGTGTGGCTCAGCACCGTGACAGCGCTGGACATGCAGACAGCACAGGCAGGGCGATATGTCAAGGCTTCAGAGGACATTGGAAGTGCGATGGGCCCTGAGACTTCGTGAGCCGGCCCACGCTATGAATATAAACGAGGAAATTTCTGTCGACTTAATTGTCTTCTGCTTTTTTTTTTTTTTTTTTTTTTTTTTTTT
>CABIKL010000177.1:0-28725 GCA_902196195.1 Aptinothrips rufus | reverse complement strand
CCCCCCCCCCCCCCCCCCCCCGGACACACCCCCACCCCCACCCCGCCCGGGCCCAAGCACGGCTCCTCCGGCATGTCCTCCGAACGCGGGGCGTGGGCGGGGGCGGGGGAGCCCGTCGATCGATAGGGTGTTGAGCTCGGAGGCGCTAGCTTCGAGACACGGCCAGGCGGCCGGCGACAAGCTTTAAATCGTCAGGGATGTCCACGACGTCACATCACACATTGAAGAAATATCGCGAAGTTTGTGACAAAGAATCTGGAATCTGCCCGAGTTCCACGTGTCTTTTCAACCGAGTCTCCGCCGAGAGTATCTGTATTACTTAACCTATCTCTTTTTAGACCTGGTTTGTGAGTATGATTTTCGCGTTTCTTCTTTCTGTTCGAGGTCAAAACGCATGCCTTTCTAGCCTTTCTAGCCTCAAGCCTCGAGTCTTCTGTGCTTCCGTTCCGACCCTTGTGACTCGCGTGATAGTTCAACGTCCACACTTCCTTCCCGCCCAGGTCAGCCCTGGATTTCCCTTCAAGACGTACCAACACCGTACGAGCACTCTTTCGTTTAGTCAGCTTCTTGTCCCCGCTATCTCAGGATTCAGATTTCAGGAATTAAATTATGGGAACGAGATGGAAACATGGTTTTACGAGCTGTCTGTAACATCCGAATTCATATTTCCGTTGGAAAGAGAAAGACTGTGACCCGTTTCAGGGTTCAATGTTGACACTACCGTAATCTTCTGCTGCAGTCTACTGCTCGTCTGCTGTATCAACATAACCAAGATTTCACGTTGTTGCGGTTCGATTTTTAAACTTTGGTGTAGAAAATTGTGATGTAAGGATGTATTCATCATGCATTCGGATCAATTTACACTTAGGCAGATTATAGTAGATTTGTGCATTACTGTCTTTTAGTGGTAGATAAATAGCTACGCAGTACATTGTATGTTTTTCGGATGAACCTGAGCTTCCAAGTTTGCCATAAGAATGAAGGTACAATTTTCCTCGATATTTAGAAAAGTTTTACGAAAATATGGTGCTTCTGCGAATAATCACACCAGTCAGTGTTCATTTCACTCTGCAGCTTCTCTACAAAGAGGTATTTTTGCATCCAAGACCATCACATGCGCTTATGGATGATGAATACATTTAATAAACTAATTAAAATTTTCATTTGTAGAAGAACAATCAAACTCTTCAGGATCTTCAGGGTCTTCAGAATCATTGATTCTCGTGGAGTATTACAATGCAATCACAGTTTTGGGCATCAACAGACCATTCAAGAGGAACGCCTTGAATGCCGAGTTGCTGTCAGCATTACGTGAAGAATTGAAAATTTTTGAGTCCAATGAAAGTAGCTCTGTAGCTGTTTTGTACGGAACAGGGGGAAACTTCTGTTCAGGACTTGACCTAGATGACCTTTCCTCAAGTAGGCCTGTTAGTATACTTGTCAGAGTTTTAGAATTTTTTTCTTCTTGGTGTCACATGCTTACTTTCGAACTTTGTTGAGATCGATGAATATTATAGAATTCATTATCTGATTTTTTTTTCATCATTTTTAGATCATTCCCCTGGTTGATGAATTTTGCTGTAAGCCCGTGGTTGCCTCTATCAATGGCTATGCAGTTGGCGAGGGCTTTGATCTTGCCATGGCATGTGACATAAGAATAATGGATGACCAGGCTATACTAGGCTGTTTTAATCGAAGATTCGGTAAGAAAATTTGTTGGTCTGTGCCAAATCTTGAATTACTTGCTGTAGAGTTCTGCATTGGTAGTACTATATCTTTTCTGTTTTGTTTGAAGGAGTGCCAATGTCAAATTCTGCACTGCAGCGCCTCTCTGGAAGTGCTGGCGTTGCGTATGCTTTAGATATTGTTTTAAGTGGAAGACCTATTAATGCTGAAGAGGCATTCCAGAAGAGTCTTGTACAAAGTGTTGTTCCATGTGGCGCCAGTAAGTATAAGAATCTGTCTAAACTGTCTCAACTTCAAGCTAATTTATTTTTCGGGTCATTAAATTGCTGTTAAATTGCAGGTAGGGGAAATGCTATTACATATGCTCAGTCCTTGACCAAATTTCCTCAATCTGCTCTACGTGCTGACCGTGCAGCACTTTATCAGACTCTCTCCCTATCTGAAGACATTCAGCAAGCATTATTTCGGGAAAGGAGTTCTACTCTGCCAGTTGCACTAAAGGTAACTTATTTTTGAGAGCATTAACAGAGTAAAAGACTTTGAGAATAATTATTTTATTTAACAAACCACAGCTTATTATCATGAACAGTCACTATTACAGGATATGCAAACTCAAGGCAAACGGTTTTCTGAAGGAGTTGGAAAGCATGGAAAATTCAAAAACTTGACAGTTCAGTCTGACAGGCCAGATTGGATGAAAGCATAATATTTTGCAGGTATACTGAAATATAGTAATCAAGATTGAATTTAAAACCCTTTTCTTATTCTAACATAGAAAATAACAACCGTAAGAAAATCATACAAAGATCAAAACTAATTCTACACTTTGATTCAGGGAAAACTTTTTCCATGAATCGGGCTTATACTACAATTCAGAAACTTTAGTGTGAGGTGCAACAATGTTATTCCTTGAACTATCACTTAATTATCACAATAATAATATCAATTTTCTATCGATAACATAGCCATTAAAAGTCAAAAGTTTTTTGCTACAAACAGTGTTTTTTTGTTATCTGAAATGTTTCAAGAAATACCTTATTCATAAAGTCAGTCAACAACAGGTTTCTAATAATTTCACGAATGGAATGGAGAGAAACGATTCTGTGTTACACATCAGACTGACTCGTATCATTGATCTCAGTCTTTCAGAATGAATAAATTAGACTTCAGCATTTAATCACGACATTTTTGGAATTTATTATGGTTAAGATTGAACCATGATGTGCTAACTATTAAATACAGTATAGAAATATATACTAAGATGATATGATGTTGCTCAGGCTTAAGTAAAAATACTGTGTCATACTATCTAAAAAACACCAAAATCCATGTGAGCTCTCAACAGTCAAAACGGCTGATTAAATTAAAAAATATCACTACATTCATGATAAAAACAAAGTCTTGCAATGAACAGTAAATGCAACTATTGGCTTAGAAGAACCTGCCAGCGAACATAAAATCTATTCAAACACAGACTTTTTCATAATTCAGTAAAATCTGTAACATTACAAGTACAAAATGTATTTTAGATGTAAAATTCAATATCAGTTGAATAACAATAGCAGGTAGGTGCTAAGAAAATCTAAAATATTGTTACATCAAAATTCAAGTCTTATTACAAAATCTTCAGTTACGATAACTATCCTCAAACAAGTAAGTTATAAGAAGGCACAGCCTAAAATGAGAAGCAAAACAGTAACTGGGAAGATGATGTACACACTCATTCTTGGATGACAACTCGAAATTAAGAGAGTTATATCATCTTGCTCATGCTCAATCCCATCTCGGGTGGGAACTTCAACAATGACTGTTTCTGAAGACAGGAAGCCAAGAGGGAAATTGCACTCAGTTTTGTTAATACATCCTCTGGAGTAATTTGCGTATTGGTAAGTTGGTTTGTAAATATTAAAAACAGCATGAATATCATTCAGTACATAGTCATTATCACTGTAAAATATGTAATAGTAATATCCATCAGAAACAACTTCATGAGTTGTTTGCATGTGTCCTCCTTTATCCAAAAAATGAACATCTGTGCATAAATGTGAGGGAGGAAAACTTTGAGCAAGTAATATTTGTCCATCATAGCATGTCAGAAGACCATTTTCGAAACTAGATACAGAAGACTCACTGCTTTTGATGGAATAGTTAATGGCATTGCCACCATGAGCAATACCGCCATCTAGAGCATTTTTAGGGTCTACCTTGAGGTATCGCTTAATCCTGCCTGACAATTTTTGCTGATTTTGATCAGCTGCTTCTAGTTCCCTCCTATTACTAGCCAGCAAAGATTTTTCCAGGAACTTCTTTTTCTCTTCCCATAAATTTTTGTTTTTATTTATAGAATGTAGTTCAATATCCCTCAGACGTTTATTTGCATGACGTGATTTTCTCACTAATGATGGTTCAGCATTTCTAGTTTGATTTAAAACTTTGGATGAATTTGAGTGAAGGTCTTTTGTAGACTGGATATTGCCAAAATTTTCGATCACAGAAGTTTTGTTACTGGCACTTTCTGCACTGTCTGTTACCTCTTGGCCGACGTTCTCATCTTCTACAGCATGGTTTTGGTTCACTTCTGCAGCTTTCCGGACATGGGCAGTAGAGTCAGAATAAATTTCTTGAGCATTGGTCTCAAAAGTCACTCTTACTTGGCCTTCTCCTTGAGCCATGTTAACACCAGTTCTCATTGCAGTGTGCTCCAATAGACCACATGTCCGAAGATTCTTTTCACCTTTTACCACGAGAATCCTTGACCCATCAAACCTATGAAACAACACAAGCGAAACTGTCAAAAAGAATGTAAAATCATCATCTGGCATGCAGCCACTGTGCTCATCACAATAATGTCCCAAGGAAATTGAAAGTGTAGCCATTCTATGTTTTCCAGCTTTGAGAGGGAGAAAGCATTCGAGACTACAAAATGCACGACTGAAAAACGTACCTTGAGCATACAGAAAGCACCACGGATGATCCCTTAGGGAGGTAAAATCCCCAGTACTCAAGTGTATCATCTGGAAGTGACATGCTTTTTTTCAATCTAATATGCTTCCGACTATTACTGATCTCTGGCGTACCTTCCATTTGAAAAGCATTAAATGAAGTGTTCATTTTTAACCGATGTTCCTTTGTAAAGAAACAGACAGGAGCGATTATGAATGCTTCGTAAAACAGATCAAAATGTTATGTTGTGAGAAAACATACCTGACAAAATATAGTTGATATCCCATCCACCACCCTGAGTACATCTGATTCAGCAACAGCAACTGATACATCAGCAAAAATACTATGCCTCAAGTATAAAGGAATAATTAAAAGGGCTGCTGGTAAAACACCAATCAACAGGAAAAATGCGAGTACTCTTTTTGCCCCATGCATTCTGCCTGGACCTGTAAAAAACATGGAATTAAAAAAAAATGATTGCAGTTCCAAAATGTGAGCATAGACACTTTGATAATTAAATGAATTATAAATCACAAAAGTCATAAAGAATTTTCAAACATATAAATTATGATAAATTTTAAACGGGTATTCAAATTGCTGCCTGAGACCTATTCTGTACTAGAGAAAGAAGAAAAACAAAGGTCGTCTGACTAACGCGTTCTGTATAATCACAAGATTGATTGACACCTCTCAAAACGCCCCTTCATCTGAGGTTAGAAGTCTATTACCTTAGTGAAAAACAACTTGATCTCCAATGAAGAGGAGTGCCACGAATAAATTTGGCCATATTACACTTATCTTATTTTCACTTTGATATTGATTTATATTGTTAGGTCAAATTTTCATAAATACTCCAAAATTTTGGTACTTTAGTCATAAAGAATAGAACTTGTAAACGTAAACATACAGACAGACGCCGCTTGTCATTTGTTCGTGAAAACTAGGGAAGCGCCAATATATGAACCAGTAAGCATTATCGACACATCGACAACAATGATAGCAACAAAATAACATCCATTTGACGATTGAACACGATCGAGTAACATCGGACACTGGTTTCTGAACTGAAATCGCGCATTTGGTGAGATCATTTAACCGGAAACCAAAGAAAAAATTAAAAGGGAAAAAGAATCTCGATTGCTCTGAAACTAAAAACTAAACATAGGCAAGTGCTTCGGAGCACTTTTCACATTTCAAACTCACACACAACGTTGTGGATAACATGTATTTCGCTCTAATTCTATTTCATTGACGCATAAAATTAGAGGCAAAATTATTTGAGCTGTGAGCAGAATATGCTCTCGTCCTTCTGAAAGCAATAGCAGGTCAAGAACCCCAGAAAAAACGTTCTGATTGGTTCGATGGGTACTGGTTCCAGGGGTTTTGTCCTATTATTGCGTCAGGCAGCAGTTATAAGGGCATTAGGCTTGAGTGACTCACCTGCGACGTTAAGCATGGACTTGTACACGTAAGAGTGATAGTAGGCCACATGGCTGTTGACCAATAAATTGTCGCTATCAATCTCAGCATTGATAGCCATTTTGTACCGGGAGATAAAAGAAAGATGCTGCTATAAGCCCTCCAAACGTAGCGATGCAACGGATCTGCATTCCTAATGCATCTCGAGTGACTTCAGACCCCCTCCATTTCATCACATGATTTCTGTCCTACTGCTGTGTTTTGAGGTTCTTTGGAGTAAAAAAAAAAAGTCACACTTCACGTGGCGGAAAGAACATATCCCTGGAAGAGTTTTCAGAAACGGTTTTTGGATACTTCGTTAACAACGACGGTGACGAGACATAGACTTGATTAAGGGGAAGACCTTCTTCGGTCCGCAATGCCACCACCACCGGCACTTCGGTATTACTGTGTGCGCGAAACAAGTTAAGCGGCGTCCCTCTCCTTAGATTTATCAGGCAGATGAACTCGTCTTTCCTCCCACTTCTCCTTCCCCGGGTCTTCTCGGCTCTGGGCGCCGTGTCACGCCGTGTTTACTCTCATGAACGCGTGGCCGCCTTTAAGACGCGCGGGGCGGGGCGGGGATAACCATTGATAAGTACCGGTGAATCTTCACAGCGAAATATATATCGAGGATACCTCACGAGAGCATGTGTAGAGTGCAGAGAAATACCAGGGAAATACCAGTCTCTTTTTATGTCAGCAACATGCATGACAAAACGGCAACACTGCGCCAACCGCGGATCAAGATTGGGGGGCGGGGCTGTGGGTCACCCATTCCCCCACACCACCGAAAATAGTCCGTGCTGCGCAAATGTCTTCATGTTCATTCAATAAAATCTCAAGTGTGCAATCTAAGTCGCTCAGAGAAATAAATTCTTCGTAACCGTTTGTTCTCGTTCTTATATAGTTGCTCTGTTGGGACTGATCATCACGGCAAGATAACCAGCAGCCAAGCAGCACAGTCAAGACCACCAGTAAACATACGGTTCTCTGATAACAATATCAACTTGCTGCATTCAGCTATAGTGACAAGTGAGGTGAAGCTCTCGCAGTCCACCTGGCGGGTAAAAGGGATGATGAGAGCTGAGCACGTCCCTTGCATATCCCTTCTACTTTCCCATCAAGCGTCTGATCAAGCGCTGTCCTGCACCTGGGGGGAAAAAGGGGGAAGACCTGCTGGAGGTATCCATCCTGGGTCCCGTGCGGCACCGGTTGGATAGGCAACCCTAGACAGGGCGGCACTATTGCTGATACCATCTCTCATGCTGATATGCCTACTTTACAGACATGTGGGAATGATTCACCATTTAGGGCCCATTGCAACTCAAAGACGGGCAATGGAAGGATCTGAGCAGGTTTAGTACCTTTCTACCAGGTCTCCGTCGCTACTATTCGTCCGGCGATGAGGCTGCCCGTTCGCCGCGACTCCTCGACAACACCATTGCAGAAATACAAGTGAGAACTGCGAGACACTTGCAACTTTGACGCTCTCTGTACCAGTACAACGCCTATTTCCATGGCACACCTGAAAAACAGCGACAGTCAGAGGGCGGTGGTTTCGCGTCCTGCTTGCTCTGCCCCCGCTCTCGACACCACCCTCTTCTTGCACCCCCGCACAGCGCGCCTCCCCATCCCCAAAAGGGAAAAGGGGGAAAAAAAAAGGATACAACCCATGTACAGAAATATACATTTTAATAAGCATCCATTTTCTAACAAAGGCCATAATGTTTTAAGAGAAGAAATCATTAACAGGATTAAAAATGATGAGAAATATCACAATTTTAAGGTAAAAATAATATCAGTGATTTATAGAAAACTTCTTTCCAGAAATAAAAAGAAAAGGAGATATGCTATGGATAAAAACTAGGGTACTGACTTCTTGCATGTTGTTAAGGAGTCAAAAGATGCACTGCCAGGAGAGTAGAAGAGGAATTGAAACATAACATAAAACAAAGTGGTGTAAATTCTTTGACAAAACACAAAAGACATTCAGTAGAACATCAATTAAATTGAGAACTTCAAGAAGACTTTAAATAAAGGTAAGAGCACAAAATAAATCACTTGTTGTGCACCAACTAAATGTTCACCACTGTCAACTTCAACATTCACAGCCTAAAAAAAGATGATATACTGCTGACAAAATGGTCAGTTTCAGAACAATCTGATTTGACATCCATTCATCCATCACTATCACAACAGTTTCTTGCTTCAATTCTGTTAGAACAAATATTTCTTAAAAAGTTGGCTTGTCCTTGCTTTGTCAATAAATGACAAAGAGGAAAAGGTCCAAAACATTCACCAAACACACATATCAAATAGGGAGACAAAAAATGAAAATAGCTTGGAGATACAGGGTAATCCTAGAAAGACTGAGCTGAGCTAGTCATTCACAAGATAAAAAAATCCGCCAGTGAAAGTTTCTGTCGTCTTTGGTTGCTGGAATCATTAAATATTGTGATGTGCTCTACATGCACAGCAAGAACATGTCAAAGGCAATTGGACATATCAGTGCACACACTAGTGAAACGCATACAACAACATCAGAAAAGTGCACAATCCAATGATTGCTCCTAAAATAAGGGAATCTCTTCTCTTACGAAGGTTGATGCGCTGTAGCAGTGAATTTACAGCTGGAAAGCGAGATGAAAGATCATGCATTCGAGTTTGAATGCGTTTGAAATTTAATCGCTGAGACATCAAATTTTCTCTGGTATCAACTGCTATGCTGATCTGCTCATCAACCAAACGGTCTGAACTGAAAAAGTACAAAAAGACTATTAATTTAACTGAAATAAACCCAGGTACAAGAGAATTTGAATTCAAAGATTCACAGGTAAAAAAATAAACTGTACCTGCGGATATGCTCATTTTCTTTAAGATACAAATCCATTCGCCTGTTCAGTCCAGAAGAAGACTTGTAGGTGCTATAAATTAATGAAAAATTATAAGTTTGAAATTCCAAAAAGGGAGATATTATCTGATCACACTCATACTCATTAAGGTAACTAACTCAATGTCCTTCCTGACACTTCTCAGTAAATCTTCTCTTTCCCTGCGAGCACGCCAATTTGCTTTGGTTTTAGAGAATTCTTGCTTATAATCTTGAAGAATTTCTTTGTGACGCTGAAGGGTATGGATGAGTGCAGCATTTAAAGGAGCACCTGGACCTTCAGGAGAAGATACTTCTGCCAAACGTTCATTTATGGCAGTTAACTGGAGAAAATAAGTTAAATTAGAAGTAAGTTTCCACTGAAGAGAAGATGCATCCTGGTGCTGACATTGCAGAACATTACCTGTGCTAGCAACTGTTCCACATCCAAAGCCATGGTTTCAAAGATGTGTTCACTGCTTAATAATGGTTCAGTATCACTAAATTTAAAAAAAAAAAAATATCATAAAAACATCCTTAGTTAACAAGCTTTTATAAACCAGGTACTAGCGAGTAATTTAAAGCGGTAGCATGAAGGTATTAAACCTAACGTCTTTTAGAACATACCTGTCATTCTTGATTCCGGTATGTCCTGTACCAAGCTTACTGAAAGACACCAGCTTCAGATCTATCTCATTTTCTAGTTTCCGAGCTTGTTTACGTAAATCTGGAAGAAGAAAAAGATGTATTGTTACTTTGAGAAAGGACAATCACACTTGAACGTCATAAGAGATGTCATGCCCTAAAATTCTCTGGAAGTATAATGACTTGAGAGTTGACAGGAAAAGATTAAAACTACTGTGGAAAATTGGACTCTCATATTCCAAATGATATGTGTTCGCAAGCAGTTGTGCAAATGTATGTTAGTTTGATTACCTTCCCATCCTTTGGAATATCCAGCAGACAAATCTTGTTGCATCATTTCAGTTTCGTGGTAAGAGATTGCAATGAGTAATAAAAAAAAGCAAAAGAGAGAAGAGAGGAAAGGCCTGAAATTCAACACACTACTTCATAAAAGTCAAGTAGATTCGTCACTTTCGCAGGGAAATCATCGATCGTAATTATAAATAAATCGCGCCAGTGACCACATCAAATACAACAATCAAACAGCCAAATCTATATTCTTCTTTAAAATACTCTTTTTTTCTGATGACGTTTCAAGATGCAGAACACCCAAACCCACCCAATCCCCAAAACCGACCAAAACACGACGAACCCGGACGAACGAACGATGACCATTCATGGAAGATATGGACGTGGACGTGAGGACGGGAGCTTTTCACTTTTCCGGCTCACGTATCCCATGTAACTCTTCCGTGAGGAGCATGAAGGTAAATAAGAAGAAGAACATAACTTAAAAGATGGCCACAAACACTATAGGAGTTAATATTAAATTATTTTCACCCTGCTCCTTCTGTGTTTATCCTATTATGTGTTTCTTTTGAAATTTGTGCAATTCAGTTCTTAGCGAATCAAAGTTTAAAGTATGCTTTACTCTTGTGTTTCTCAAAATTCGGTGGAAGTTCGCCTGTTGTGCAGTGGCAGTGTGTGTAGCGACTGTGTCCGCAGTGATGATATGAGGACCCCATTCCGAATTTCTGTCAATTTGTGATACAATGTCAAAGCAGCAGACAAGACGTAAGATTCCGTTGGACTCACCTCTAAAGCAAGTGCATAGCAACCCAACCAAAGACACTCATCGCCGTCCGAGCGTCTTCGAGAGGTTAGGGACTAAGGCGATCGCCTGCAACTCCAGCCCAACGAATTTGAAGCCGACTGATACCTTCTGCAGGCAGTGGGAACAGAATGGAACGTGCCAGTATGGAAAAAATTGCAAGTAAGTAAAGGCCAAAGTGCCTTGTGTGTCTCTGCATTCAACGCCGCCCAGTCTGGGTATGTGTGTCTGCAAATGGAATAATTTACAATTTTCACTTCTCCAAGCTGCACTCATTCCATGATTTAAGTTTAATGTTATGCTCCCACTTCTTGAATTCCTTAGGTTGTTTTGGGTTCTTCCTGTTAAAACATTTCACTTGATTCCTGTTTGAAAATTCTTCCTCTCACTGTTGACATGTATTGGCTGTCAAATCTCCAAGATTCTGTTTCTGATTTGGCGGGCAGTCTTCAAATATTTCATGAAATGTTGATTCTCCTTTTGCCCCACAATTTGTCATCTTTTTGACTCCTTTCACTTATGTTCAGCTGGGAATAAGTACTTCTAGGTCATCGAACTGTGTGCCACAAATTCAGAATCGACCCGACATTAGTTTTATCCACGACTTTGACTTTCACATTGCTTCCTATTGGTGCTGAAGAAAGTCCTGATACAATAGTCCACCAAACGAAATTCTTATCTTGTGGGCATATCTCAAGACCGTCAATTTGTTTCAAGTATTTATGGTCATTGGTTATTTCTAAGGCTATTTTTATTAATAGTCAACACTATGAAGGAAAGTTTTCATTGCTCTATCACTATCTTAAATTTTTTTTGGATATGAGTGTGCCAGGAAATGATAACAGCAAGAAGTGCATTGTTGCTTGTTATCTCTCTTATAAATGGCTCAAGTACAGTTCCTACATCACAGAATTTGCATGTCAGCTTGGATATGTTTTTTGATTCAGGTGAAAAGCACTTTTCTCAGATTTCACCAAAAACCGGAGCAAGTAGAGCACAGCTAGGGAATGAAGGAACTGAAATCCTCATGTCTCAGTCAGGTTTTGAATCTCAAATCCAGATTCAGTGTAAGAGTGTAAAGGTACTTACAAACATTGTCTATGTACACTAGTTTGTGCATGTTGGACAAACTTTGTTCACTACATTCTATAGAGTTGCCTGTTTGATGTAAAATCTCTCTTGCTTGTTTGTATATTTTGGGTTAGTTCAGTGTGCTCACTCCATAGCCTTATTCTAAGGGGACCAAAATTTATTTTAAATTCCAAAATGTGTGAATAGCTTTGAACTTTCATTTTATGTAAATCATTTTGCATTCAGACAGTTTTCTTGCTCTGCAATTTGATTTATTAATGGCGTGTTGTGTGTGTCTTTTCCTTATTTTCTCTTATTTTAGACTAAGTAGGAGCTGACATTTTTTTTAGCATTCATCTCTAAATTATTTTGAAACTATCATCACATCATCTCTTCAATTTTAAGGTTCATGGACTCCATTGCTCCAAAAGCGCATCATTTTTTACTAATTATGATAAAGGAAAGAGCTTCCAACTTTCAATCATCACAAAATCATGATCTGTGATCTACTCTGATGTGTTTGTTGAAATTGGTCAGGTTTATAATGGTGCTTTTTCTCCAGAATGAACAACAAAAATAATGTTTTGCAATGTTGCTGGAAGCACGTATATTTGTGGCATATGGTGAGCCACAATATTGTCTGAAAACATGGAAATGTCAAAAGTCATCACAACTTAAAAATAATTAAATTTAAGTACAGATGTATTTGTTAATGATTATGTGGCCATCCTGATATCTTCCCATGTTTGTGAAGAATTATTTTGCAACAAACTCAGATCCCAAAATTTGTCAGGAGACCACCTGCCATCAAGCTTAGATCTGCATGGCACAAAAGAAAGAAAAGATTGTCATCATAGAAGCAAGCTGTCTGTTCCATCTTTAGACATATTTTTGGACAAATCCTATTAGTGTGTGATATTTTGTGCCCGTAGGTATGTCAGCACTCACGCATTGATCAGTCCCTCAAAACGAGCCGCGATTAAGGATGCCAACTCAAAGATCAACAATAAGGTGGGTTTCGCCTCATGTGCAATTCTTTGCCAAGTTTCTGGATCAGCTGCGGTTTGATATTTCCTTATTTTCTTTCATGAGCTCTTTCATCTTTAAAACATCTTCAGTTGCCTTGCCTCAACCCATTAATTAACTGAATGGTTCATGAACTACCCTCCATGATGCTGTTTTCTTTTCATGGTTTCCAAGTACCTTTTAACACAAAGTATGACTTTTGTTGAAATCTCTTAAGCATTTCTGTTTGCTAGCATGCGAGTTTGCATTTTTCTTTTAGGTATTCAAGTGTGGGTGCATGTCCATAAAAACAGTTCCTCCCTAAAGTCTGAGAAATTGTCCCTGATGCAATTTCAGTGGTTCTCTAATCAAGCCTAAAATAAATCAAGCAGTACATTTTAAAATCTTAGCTTTCCCTCACAATTTCAAAAACAAAAAGCAAATCGTACTTTCTTCTTTTGTAAAAACTCAATTGTTTACTGATTTAATTCGTGCTCTCATGACACATGGTCTTTTTTGTTACCTTGCACAAGTGAAAATTGGTCTAAAAATTCTTATGATGTTTAAAATCTTATCAATTTCTGGTTATTCTTTTTGATTCGAACTTTACAATACAGGTAATTGATGATAGATGGATTGGATAGGTGCTTTGGAATTTTCTTCTCCCCTCCCACTGTTTACCTTTGAAAATATGAGGGACATCCTTTCTTTTAAAGTTTCTTGTTCTGTGGTCCGCTGCTCATATTCATGAATGCCACAGGTATGCAACCTAACACTTGCTTTATTTGTACCCTTAAAGCCTCAATTTCTCATTGCTGCTTTAGTGATGGCTTGCTTGTGTCTGGCATTTGGCTACAGACTTCTCTAATCAAAGACCCAATTTTATCTGGTGTAGTCGAAGTTTGCCTGAGTCATTTTACCTTTGATTTCATTCTGATGCACAATTCAGTGTTGCTAGCGTTTTTTTTTTTTTTTTATGTGTTGTGTGTTGTGACAGACTGATTTTAAGTTTAAGTTACTCAGCAATCTGTCTTGTGTCTGATACCTGAGTTTTGATCTTGTATGTATGGTCACTGTTTGTTTAAATCATATTTACCTTTATGTTACAGAGTGGTAGTAGTTCATCTTCTTCTGGTAGCTCGAGTACTGGCAGTGATTCATCATCAAGTGACGATAGTAGCAGCTCTGGAAGTTCAGAGTCAGTGGAGTCGAGCAGACACCATCGCCATAAAGCAAAGCACGTGAACTCAAGGAAACTCAAGAGGTACTCTAGTTCTTCTGACAAAGAGCACACTAAAAGAAATAACTTAAGGTAGGCAGATTTACTACTCTTGAGTATCATTATTATCAACAGAAATATAGCAAGTAGTTTGTAACCAAAGTTTTGAATGCGCTATGTTTATGAGTAGCAGTAGCAATAGCTATGAAGTTTTCTACTTTGAATAGAACGTGATATGCTGTAACAATCAACAGTAGTAACTCATGCGATAATCACCATTCATTTTACTCAGTCTAGCAGAAAGAATTAAATCACATACTCAAAACAGGCTTTTAAGTATAAAATATCAGGGGAGGCAAATATTTTTTCTAAGCTCAGAAGATGTCCTGATTCTGTTGAAGATTGTTTTCAATACTGGGCTTTTTGTTTTTAGTATCTCAATGTCCGTAGTACATTTTTCATTTTTCATAGTAGTTGTGTAATTTTGTGAGAGGGAAACAATTTTAATAGTTAAACTTTGCTATTTTTCCTTGTCCTTGCTTACCCAAAGACCTTCAAGGAACTTAAGCCCTTTTTGGCCATTAGTCATAAGGGTGCGGTAAGTTTGGAATTATTTGGATTTATCTCACAATGTCATTGTTCTTTGATATCCTTAAATATTTTTGAGGGAAGAAAAATAGTTCTTCTGTGGAGTTATTTGGATTTATTTCTCAATTTCTTTATTTTTTGGTGTCTTTAAATATTTTTGAGAGCAGAATAAATGTTTGCTTCTGTGGTTTTCAATGTTATTCAGTTAAAAACTTCTAACTTCCATTATTTTAAAACAATTAATGCATGTCACTTTAGCATTCTTGTAATTGCTTTATCACTTAATTTTTACCACAACTGAAGATTAGAGATTACATGCAAGAACAGTCTGTCATTAAATATCGTGAGTTTTATATCTCTCAGCTTGTATCATAGAATTCTTACTTAACAATTTTTAACACAGTACCTTTTCAATCAGAATGTCTTACTCAAACTCATATTATCCTTACTTTCAGAGTTTGGAAGATTCTGATTTATTACTGGTATTCTTATACAGTCGCTCTCTTATTTCTGTTCTAAAGATTCACTGATATTTATATATTATTTATGTACAGCTTTTGATGTCAGTGGTATTGCTGGAATGTATTCAAACTTCTCACTTTACATTTTTTATTTTTTTATTTTTAGAATGGGAAAAGTAAGCAGCCCTAGCAAGAAGAGCTCTCATAGTGCTGCAGTGGTCAACGTTGGAGCCTTCCACAGGGAAATGAAGCATTCTAAGAAGAGAAGATCGCGGGATCGATCTGATGTTCATTCCTCCCCCAGAAAGGCTGGCATTGGACCCTCCTCTGGCTCAAAAAAATCTTTAAGCCCCATCCGGATCAGCAATTTAAACAGCCATAAACGACGTTCCCAGTCACCCTTACTTAAAGGTAAGAAATTCACCAAGCAAATTATGAAACTTATTCGCTGTCCAGTCAATTCAATTCAATAGTTTTTAACTGTTGCTATTCAACTTTCAGGTTTGAACAGCCGTAGTGTTACATCCCTGCGTAATGCAAGGTCACCATCTAATCACAAAGACAAGCACAACAGAAGTGTGTCTCCTCGTTCAAGAGAGAGAGAAAGGAACCGCGAGAAAGAGGAGAAGGAGAGAGAACGAGAAAGAGAAGCTGAAAAAGAGAGGGATAAGGAACGAGAGAAAGATAGAGAAAGGGAGAAGGAACGGGATAGAGAGAATAAAAAGCTAAGGGACCGTGAAAAAGAAAGAGATCTTGAAAAGCAAAGAGAGAGGGATAAAGACCATGAAAGAGAGAAAGAACGGGAACGAGAGAAGGATCGCAATAGGAGTAGGTCTCCAAAACTGAAAATGAAGGATATAATGTCTAGATCACCACGCAAGGATATGAAAGAAATGAAACGAAAAGAGTCTCCTGACGCTCATCATGGAAGACCTGGTCGTTTGTCTTCTGGCAGTCATAAGGCACGGGATGACAATTCTAGTGGTGTCAAGCACAAGGTTTCCCCTGGTGATATTTGGCATAGAGAAAACAGGTAAACCATCATATCTAACCTTGGTAGCCATTGGTGAATAGCTTTTTGCCGCTGACTTTTAGCAGCAGCTGACCATTGCTTATTCTTCATCCATATCTGTTTTTGCAGGAAAGATGAGAAAGAGGAAGAAAGAAAACGTAGTGATGAAAGGCGACTCAAGGAGGATTCCCGTAAAGATACACGGTTGCTCCCAGGTATTTTCCTCTTCTTTAGGAATTGTTGAAAACTAAATTCTCAAAATTTTAAAGAAATCTGTTAAAATGAGATGTTTTTACAGGTCATGATGATAAGGAGCACATGCGGGAACGCGACCGTGACCGGGAACGTGACAACCGTGATGGTCGTGAGAGGTCATTTTTTTTAGCACAGTGCATATAGGGTGGTGCAGAGCTACTGTCATTTTGAGTTAATTTAAATTTGCATTTTATTTTTTGCAGAGAGAGGATACATGAGAGAGACAAGGATAAGTCTAAATCGATGCAACAAGGAATACCTTCTCTGCTAACTCTCAACTTGCAGCATAATCCAAGTGACTTCAATACTCATCATTCAAGTGGAGTGAAAGAACGTGGCCTTGAAAGAAATAGAAGTTTAGAAAGGACTGGTCTCCTTCGAAATCTAAGCATCGACCGAGGAAGAGAGCGTAGTTTAGATCGTGTGTCTGAGCGAAGCCGGGGAAGTGAACGTGACAGAAGATGTCGTAATAATAATGGTGGATTAGAAAAAGGTCTAGACCACAGTGGACTTGAAAAAGAACTTGCTAAAGCACTAGCTCGCAATCGTGAGCAAGACCGGACGTTTGAAAGAAGTGAGAGAGGTGTGGAAAGAGGCCTTGATCGAGGACTGGATAGAAATGAAGATAGAGGATTAGATAGAGGCCTAGAGAGAGGTTTGGAGCGAAGTCTAGAGAGAGCCCATGAAAGAGGGCCCGATAGAGGGCTAGATCGTTGTATGGATAGGAGTCTTAAAAACGACCGCGCGTTGGACCGCGCCTCTCCTCGGATAGTTGACAGGGGTACTGACAGAAGTCTTGAAAGAGGTTTAGACCATGACCCAGTCCTTGGCCGTCTGGAAAGGGGGCTGGAACGTGGTCTTGAAAGAACTTTGGAAAGGGGTTCACCTAGAATAGACCGTGATCATAGATTCAGTGACAGATCTCCTGGTGATAGATTGTTTGGAGCAGGACATTTAGATCACAGTAGGGATCCCGATGATAAAGTTTATGAAAGTGCCTTCGAAGGCAGAAGAGGTAAGATATCGTCTTTCTGTGTCCTTTTCTCATCTATGAATACTTGATGTTCTTGTACAACACATCCCTTACAAATTATAATCTCTCAGACAGAGGAAGATTTTCTGACCAAAGCCGGTATGACAAAGCAGCTCCACCCAATGAGGATCGCCGCATGGGTCCAAGCGATACAGTTGGGTTTAATGAAGAGCGAAGGTACTTTTTGTGTGTGGTTGTTGTGTAAAACCCTCATTTCAAAGTGTTTCTTATGGTTGTAATATTGTGACAATGTTTTAATTTCTTTCTGTCCTTTTTAGACGAGGAAGAGGAGGTGGCCGCCAAGTCGGTCAGTGGGATTCAGGAAATGAACGTAAACGTGATCACAACTACGAACGTGATCATGGCAGGGAAAGGGAACATTGTCCGCGTGGATACGATGGAGGTCCTCGGCCTTCCGGGCCAAACAATGTTCCTGGGAAGCGTGCCGACTGGGATTGGGACGGCCGGGGAAGGTGTGAATCTAGAACAGAAAATCACAATAAGTTATGTATTTGAACTCTTTGTCATGTTTTGATAACAAATGTTGTAAATTGGTTTCAGGCGATCGGGCAAAGATTGGGAAGGACCACACAGACCTGACACAGCCCCGCTTGACAAGGAATGGTCGCGGTTTCCGCCTGGTCAGGGTGACTGGGCTGGGCCTCCTGGAGATCGACGCTCGGGCGGCTGGACTGATGATTGGCGTGCTCCTGGGAATCAAGTTGGCCCTGCAGCTCAGCTTTTACTCAGTCGCCCTCCAGGGCGAATGCTTCCTCTGAGAGATGATGCACAGATTGCATCCCACAAAACTGATGAAATCACTACCGAAGATATGTAAGTAACATTGGAGTTCTTTTTCATGAAGTTTCTTATGGTTTGCTGTATTTAAACCTATTGCTTTTTCCATCATATCTGAGTTATACTTTATCAGCTTTTTATCTGATCTTATCATATTTTCAGTTGTAGAGTAAAGGATCAGACTGTGCAAGGAATTGATCTGAAAAATGACTCCAAAGTGGAAGGTCAGTTACACTTCAATCCTCACTTGGATTTGAAGCCTCTTACTATCACGTATACACAGATTTTGGTGACATTCCAGATTTTTTTACAGCCATAACTGATGGTGAAACAAACCAACATGTAAATCACAAAAGAGGGCGAGAAGTGAATGATGGAGATGACGCGCTTCCCACAGGAGACAACAAAAGACCCTTTCTTGAAAAAGATTCTGCACTTGAAGAAGTTCTTAGTGATATTAGTGATGATGCAGATGAAATTTTAAACCGAGAAGATAGTGTAAGTTACGAAAGTTATGTGAATATATGAGAAAACAGGAGTAATAGAATAATATAAGAAAATCTGAACAGTTTCTAACGCTTTTTTAAAAAAAAACATTTGTTCAGGAATTGACTCAAGCTGCACAAGGTGAAACAATTGGCGTAATTGGGGTGGCAAATCACTCTGCAAGTCAGCAATCATCTCTAGTATTCCAGTCTAGCCAAGCAGCTGGTGGAAGGCATACTCACCACAGGTTACTTGAGCTCCATAACACAAATAAATCATACTCCATGTATTCTTATTATTCAAGTGTGTTTTATCATTAAACTGTTATTTCCAGGAGAGCTGCTGATGGCGGTGTTGGAGAGGGTGTTGGAAATCTAGGCTTTGAGGAAATATCTGATGGAGAGTTGGAAGAAGAAGCTCGAGCTAACAGAGGTTTGTTTTAGGAAAAATTATTTGACATTGGTTGAGATTAATGCAAGCAACTTCATTTGCCTCTTTTTTATTTTATGCAGGCATAAGTGATGCACTTGGTGTTGACTGGGCAAGTTTGGTTGCTGAAACCCGTCCTCGTGTTAAACTTGAGAAAGCTGGAACTACTCGGCAGAGATGGGAAGGAGTCAGATTACTAACGTACATTGGTGTATCTGTTGAATATGCTGGCCCTAAATTAGTTAAATATATTCTTAATTCAGCTATTAACCCTGGAACTGATCCCAGCGATCCAGAAAAAGGTGAGGTTTTTTCAAAACTTCTATATTTTTGTTTTGGCGATTCAGGCTTTCTGTATGGTGTTAAACTTGCTTTGATTTTCCACTTTAGATTCTAATTGTGCTACAAATGCTGACGCAGAAATACTTAAGGATTTTTCCAATCAAAAACAAAAAGTGTCGGTTTCTGCTGACGAAGTTCCAAGCATAGAGGAGAGCATTGGAAAGGAATCCCAAGCTGAAAGTACGAAAAGAGATGCTGAAAAGATCAAGAATGAATGTGACAGTATTGAGGAACATGACAACACCTCCAGAGAAACTGTTCAGGGTAAAGACAGTAATGCAAAGAATATGTCAACAGCAGAGGTTGACGTGAAGGCCGAGAATGAAACGAATGTAAAATCCAAGTTAAAAAGCAAATCTGAAACAAAAAATTCAGATCTGTTGTCAAAAGCAACCGATAATGTGAAAATTGAAGAAGTTGAGAAAGAAGACAGTGACTCAGGTAGAACAGAAAGATTGTGTGATGCTCATGAGAACTATCTGTCTGAAAAACTCCTACACCCAGTTGCTGGAATACATGCAGCATTGCTTGAGCGTAGGACACGCCGCCAAGCGTTGTTTGGAAGTTGTGGGCCTTACAAGCAAGCATTGTCAGCTCGCAGGGATTTAGCGATCAGGTAATTGCTCACAATTCTTATCAAACTTCATAGAAGAATTAGGAATGCTGAGACCCTAATATAGAAATCAGGCAACAAACACTGGGCCATTGTAGAACGCAACTAATTCATCTTTATTTTTGCAGGCGCCAGCTGTGTGGTCTACCTCCACAAGAATTAACGTGTGATAATGGTCCAGGAATAGATGAACTCTTTCGCCTTAGTTTACAATTGCTAGAAAGGGCTTCATAAATCACAACATTTTTGTGATGAGAACAATCTCTTCTATATAAAACATTCAGATATACTTTATCATCAGTTCTTAAAGTCTGATGTTTGATAATTTACATTTTAATTTGCCAATACCATTCACCTGTGATTTTGTTCATTTTCATAATATTGTAGCTAAGATTCCTGGAGCAATCATGAAAGCACTGTTTCTGTCATTACACCAACAAAATTTGAACAAGCTTTGTTCTGGTTTCCAATTATTTTAATTTCAAGTTTTGATCTTACTAAAATGTTCAAATTATTTTGGTTCCATGCAAGTGCTTCTTTGGTAAGCTTTCATGTGAAAGTCTGCTCATCAATGTCAAACCAGTTAGTTGTTGCTTCAGATTGCTTTAGTTCTATTTTTTATGTCTTCTTGGACCTCAGATTGTTTATTAAGTGCCTAGTCAAAGACAACTCTGTAAAACATTGTACATTTTGTAAGGACAGAGCAGACCGAACCCCTCAAGATATCTCAATTTCCTTTTGAGTAGCCAATCGCTCCAAATTCTCATTAGTCAATGTAGGAGTGCACTTGAACAGAGATGCATTATTGTTTGCTCACATGAGCTAGCTAGCTAAGTGAAGGAAGAAAACTTGCATGTGATACATAGTTCCAAATGTATCTCTGAGGCGTTCTTCGGAGCATACAGCTAGCGAAGGGTACGGCACACGCCCCTGCTAGCGAGCCTTGCGCGAGCGGACCGACCAGAGAACGAGTCTGAAGCGAACTTGACGTCGGCGAGCCGTTCGCTCGCGCGCGCGAGGCTCAGTTCGCCCGGATGCCTCGTACGCTTTCCACTCCCGTCCCGACGTCCGGCAGTCCGGCGCGCGGTTTGCTGGCGTCTCGTCTCGTCGCCTCCGGCTCGTCCTCCGGTTGTGTCGCTTCCGCAAGACCCGCTAGCAGGGAAGTTCGCCGTCCCGTTCGTTAGCTGATAGTGCTCCGCAGAACGCCTCCAAGGCCCATGGGGCTCCTATATTTTCATACATGTTGTATCTTTGAAATGCCTGTAGTATTGGTTGGGAATGATTGCTCTTTTCAAGTAATGGTTGGTTTCATATTTTGACTATGCAGCCTACCTGACTTGCTCGAACGCCAAAAGAAGAAAAAGTTGTATTTTTGTTTTAGATAGAAATGAGCCAGAGGAACAGAATGCAGTTATGCTTTCATCATCATTAAATCACTTGTCCACAACTTAGCCAGATTACATTATTGGAATGAATGAAGATGTATCAGTTTCATAGCCTTGTTGTTTTTTTGTTTTTGTTTTTATATTTAATTATAAGGAATTTTTAGTTTTATTGCTTTGTATTGAGAACAAGACTCAAGGTTGTTTTATATCTTTTATCCTATGCTCTATCATGTACTGCCAAATGGATGGGAAGTATTACACATTTACAACATTGATCATAATTTATTGGCAATATGGATTAAAGTCCTGGTAAACTCTTCAGATTTTCAGTTTGTATCAGTTAAATGACTTTGGTATTTTTTGTACGTGACATTAATGTGAGAGATTTCTGCTGTTCCGTTTCATGTACATATAGTACTGTACAAATGTAAACATTTGCCCAGCTGCCACTTAGGGTTTTTCATGTACCAATCTGTAAGTTATGTGTTGTCTATAAAATATAAATTTATTTTGTTTGTAATTTCTTTATTGAAAACTATATAGCTCTCTCTCTCTCTCTCTCTCTCTCTGGTCAATTAATTGTTTGGCACTTAAATCAAATTACAAAAATTATGAAAGTCCTTCTATACAGTCTGTTTCATTGTATATTATTATGGCAGAAATGTTTTCAATTCATTTGAAGTTTCCAAATCTAAATGGGCAGAGGAGTATCAACCAGTTGATGCCATCCTTCATGTTTGTGGTCTGGAAATTTGATGGCATCAACCCAATGTCTTAAGCGCTCGCCCTTTGACATGCAGCTGAGTTCAAGACCACCTGTAAGAATTAGGAAAAGCATTCAGAAATTAAATGCAGATAGCAGTAAATAGAAAACAAATTTTTATCACCATTTATGCATGGTGGCTTACGTTGTCCTACCAGATTTTGTACTACTAGACGTGAGAGACTTTGCGAGAAGGGATCAAGTCCTACCACTTTATAGAATGTGTTTTAAATTGCGTTTGTTTCCGGTAGTATAGACAAATTAGAATCAAAGGAAATAATACTTTTTGAGTGACTTTTTAACATTTTTGCTTTCTTTTTTACAAGTCTGGTGATATCAAAATACATTATTTGAAAGTAATCCACACGCTTTTTGAAATGAATTTAACTTCTCAGAAAGTATGCTACATGTAAGTATGCTCGGCCTTCCTGACCCCCAAGTAGAAAAGTCCGTCCAAAAATTCGGTTTTTGAGCTATCTTGAATGATTTTCAGAACTGATAATTTAGTACAGCTTTTGTCATAGTATGAAGTTCCAAAAGGCCACAGTGAGTGTGTCTCGTTGGCTGAGTTGCTAGCGGAGTCGTTTTTCGGGACCAGAGGTTCATAGTTCGAACCCCCTCTATTTGCAAATTTTCGATTTTTCTGACAATTAAAGTTGCAATCAAAAACACATTCGTAGGACATCTTGATCTCTACTCTCTGACATTCTAAATACAGGAGAAGGAAAAGTCCGCCAGGACATAATCTGGTAGGACAACGTCTGCTCCCCGATTTAAGCTATGGTGTTCAGAGAAACTAACCAAGGTAATCATTACTTTTCCCATGATCCTTGTCCCATACGGTTATAACAAGGGTTTTTTGTTGCAAATCAGTCATCTTAGTGTCAAATACAAATTCTTCATTGAACAGTGGATTTAAACTCTGCCATTTTATTCCAGTCTTAAATTTGCGATGATGAGGGTCTGGCTTCAACTGTCTGTAAAATTATGAAAAAGAAATAAATTTTGTGGAGAGAAGGAAATACTATTTCACAATGTAAATTTGGCATCAGAAAAGAAAATCTTACAATTTTACAAAAGGATCTGAAGACCCATTGCTATCCATTGGTGTCAGATTTAAACATCTAACAATGCCTACAATCAAAGCCCTGCGTTTTGTTGAATAACAAAGTGTGACAAGGATTTGACCTCTGGTCCAAAGATCCTCTCCCCATACTGCCTCTTCGTCATCAACCTAACGCAAATGGAATAATTAGTTACAAAATAAAAGATCTATGTCAGTTCAAAGAAAAGTTAGTTTTGAAGAAAAAGAGTACTTACAGGGTAGTGCTTATCAAGGAACACTTTAAAGTGGCGAGCATGCTGTGGTGGTACACCAGACAACTGAATACGTGCCTCGCCAAGGAAATCATGGCCATATTTATCATCATCTTATTTTTAAAAAAAAAAAATTACAAAATGTACAAAAAATAATTATAATTTTAAATTAATATAACTTGACCTGCAGCCTTAGCTGAGTAGAATTTGTAACTCACCGAGAACGAGAATATGTAGAGCTTTTGTTGCCATGTCATTGTCTGTTGTATTGTAGAAAGTCAAGGACTCATTGAACTCTGGGTTACAGGATTTGTGAATAGTTTGGGTTCTTAGTCTGTTATTCTAAAAATCAAAGCAGCAACAAGAACAAGATTCTGATTAAAGACTAAAATCTGAAACAAACCTTTCTGGTCTCCAAGGTTATTTAACATTTTAGAATATGTGGCTGTAGTCCAAACTCTTCAATCAATTATTACCTTGTTACCAGCGGGCAGAAGATTTAGCTTACAGAATGGATCAGCCAACCCATTAATATCAGTGGATTTTAAACCCTGAAACATAAGAGCGTGCATAAGAAAATTACAGACCTATCTAAAGCAGTAAAAATTTCTTATGCCCATTTGTAATGATACCAGCTTAGAAAATGATCTCTTACCTTTGCTCGTAGAAGGCGGCAATGTAAACATCCAGAATGACGATCATACAAAAGGGAGAGTTCCACACTACCAAGCTGAGCTAAAAGATGGAATTTTTGATCAGTTTATTAAAGCACAGTAAAACTTCGAAAGATCTAGAGAATCACTTGTACTTGGTACAAGGCACTTACCACTTCCATGAGCACCAAGAAGTGTGGGTATATCATCAGGTTTCGCGGCTGCAATAGTGTGTCCACTCACACTTCTGGGCAGCCGCAAGCTATCAGAACTGGGACCAGTTTCGTCAGAAGAGAAGAGAGGAGTTTGCCAATCGCGCCAGCTGAAAGATGATTCATATTTATACTTCAAGCTGTTCAAAGGAAATGATCTGCATATTAAATAGACAGAGCACACTCAGCTAGAGTACTCTATGTGGCAATAACCATTAATGCCAGGAATGAAAAACAATCTAATAGAACAAAAACAATAAGCTACTTATACTCTATCATGAATTTGATCCCATCTTATTGTTCTACCGCATGCATTATGGACACAAATTTGCATCACACAATAAATTTTTAGCAGTTAGATAGGCTTATCACACAGAATCAAATTTTGACTACAAGACAGAAAGTTGAGGTAAATCAGTAACTCAAAAATTGAAGATTTTTAAAAATGAGGCTGGAGGAATACAGATTTTAAAAACACTTGTACTGGTGGAAGCAAGAGTAAAATATAGAGAAAATATGTTAAGAAGAGAAAGGAAAGAAATATGATAATGTAGAGTGTTACTTGGTGCAAGTCCAAACATTATGGTGATTGAACAAGAATGAATATGATAAGTAAAACAAAATCGGGGAAGCAGAATCTCTAGAAAGGAAAAGAATAAATTTATCTTTCTGCAAATAATAAACAAAGATACCAAAAATATGGCATGGTTTTTTTCTCTCTTTTATTTACTCTCCTCTTTAGAAAATCTCAATTGATTGCTTCATCCCATCAATGGAATATTCACGGGTCATGCACTTTTCTCTCAAACTAACCTGCGAGATAAACCAGGGAGACGACGAAAGGAGTAAGTGCGCTGGGGACTGCTGTGCCAAGTATTTGCTGCAGGTGAACTGCGATGATGCAATGACTCTTGAGGAAATACTTGAGGGTTACCAAGCAGGGTAGAGGTTTGACTTTGTGTCAGGTATGTACTTTCATCAGCGGCTGGATCCACTATAATCAGTTCCATTTTCTTTTCAATCTCAAAGAAAATAAAAACTTTGACAGTGGCCTTCACATCTCTAAATATCTTTGATTTTCAAAAACATTATATTTTAAAAGAATTTTTTTTTCAGTTGAAAAACAAGAGAGTGATTGCTCTAATAGGCCAGTAAAATTTATTTCAAAAAAGGGAAAGATTCATGATTCGAGGAGAGTCTATTAAAATTTTTAATTTAATTTCGACTGTGAGCAAATGTGAATATGGAAAAGTAATAAACTGACTTATATCTTTAAAACGTTTTAGTATTTTCAAAAACATCCATGCAGCTCTAGAATGATAATTTTCAGTTCGTTTATACTTTAAAAGAAACTTCAGAACAAGTAAGATGGTGAAAGTTTTAAAATGAAAAGTAGAAAAAATTACACTACAAATGTCTTGAAATGTTTTAGAAAATTTCAATGACTGTACATCTGTGGGTTTGTAAAATCACATGCAATGAAAAAGCCAAAGATAGATGCGCTGTTACAACAAAGTTATGCGGTACAGTTATAGTTCTACAACACAGGCTACGTGATGAATAAAATGGATTAGGTAGACAAAATCTGCTTAACTTAAAGCCACATTGAAAACACTGACATTGTACTTTTCAGAAAAACAGAGATAGAACTGAAGCAAACCTTACCAATATTCAGCCCAAAACTGTTACGTTGTGTGTTGTGAGCATTACTTTGCATTGGTGAGTCAATCTTGTCAGGAACAGGGAAGGATAAAGTTCTTGGGCTTGTACCAGTGATGGTAAGTCCATTGTCTCCAGCTGCTGAAGGACTGCGAAGCATACTGATATGGCTGGGAGAGAATTGAAAAAAAAATTACCATCATGAAATTAACTGTCCGTAATATTTTCGGCTGAGGATTGATGACATTACGATACCTTGGCTTCTTGTTGAAGTTATCTCTTCCAAGAGGAGAGCAATGGTTTCCAAGACTGGTCTTTCCTATGTTGGGGGAGATCGGAACTCCGATGGCACATGCATTCAAGCTACTGTGGGAACTTCCACCACTCATTGCACTTGCACCACTGGCAACACTCAAAGCACTTGTTGCACTCAAAGCACTCGCAGCACTTGCTACACTCGCTCCAGTGTTCAGTCTAGATCTACGCATGAGCTCATCCTCCGAGCTGCTGTCATTTTCAGCTTCTACACCAGCTGCTGTTTATAAAGATATGAGAATTTTCAATCAAAAGTTTAAAGTAAAGCAGGAACGTGTGAACCCCTTTAATTTCCATTACCTTGCTTGGCCCAGTTCCCACTGGAGCTTGTGGATGGATGCTGTCCAACAGCATTGACAACTGGAATTTGTCTTAATCTGTTATTACTCTTATCAGGAAGTATGTATTTTGGCAACCCCTGATGGGAAAATGAAAACTTAAGTATGAATTAAATAAAATGAGATAAATCAGACCCAAATATTTAAATGTGACAGCAAAGCAATTGCAGCAATATAAAACCTTAAAAAACCATGCCCCAGACTTCTTCCACATCTCTCGAGTTTCGGAACAAATTTTACAGAGCCATATTTGTTCCTTGGTTGTTGTAGAGCTTGTCTCAATACTGCACTTCGAACACACTAGCTGCAAAATAGAATAAAGTCAAACAACGTTCTAACACAAATTTACAACTTTACTTTGAGGGGAGAAAATTTTTTTATCAGAGTGTCACAGTACCTTTTGACAGTCATGACAGATATAACTTGTTGAGCCTAAAATTCCAAATTTGGTTCCGCATAAAACGCACTTGTTAGTGCCATCTCCCATAGCATTACGCTTCATATTATCAACTCTGTCAACCAATCGCCTAAAGGAAAGAAAATAACACAGTTAAAAGCAATTCATGTATACTTTTGAGTGATGACGATTTTTTTAGCTGATCTGAGTATGCTTACCCAACTCTTTCCTGTTCTGTGAGATCAATATGTTCTGCTCTACGAATTACATCTAGGATCATTGCTTGTTCAGTTTCATCAAGCACAGTTGGTTCTTGCGGTTTAGGCAAACTATCCAAGGGTTGCGTCTTCACAGACCAACCCGTTCTTAGTCTACATTTTTTTAACACAAAAAGATGGAAGGAAAAGTTAGGAATTAAGATTGATTAAAATGATGAAGCATGAATGAAATTATTTTCAAAAATAGGCAAAGCTCTTACTTAGCTCTCAGTGCTAAATGTCGGTCGCTGGGGCAAACCCAACGTTGGTACTTCGTGGAACTGTTACCACAGTCCATCATTACTGTTTTAAAACATCCGCATCAGATAAAATTTGAAGCCCTAAAACAAAAGAAAAGAAAAAGTTGCAAATTTATCTGAAGGTAGGCCTGGCGGTCGAACAACTTTGCTCCTGTCAGTGCTCTTGGACACTGGCTGGAGTATCAATGACATCAATGAAAGAAGCAAGGAGGAGCACCTGCTAGAGTCCTGCATGGAGGCGTACATGCCACTCCGTCACAGTCCCTGAGGGGGAGGAGGAGGAGGGAGGGACTGGCCAAACCACGTCGCCAAACGGTGGCGTGGCGTGGCGTGGCGTGGCGTGGCGTGGCGTGGCGTGACGTGACGTGACGTGACGTGTCCTGCCACAGATACGGGCTCGGGTCCAGACCCCCGCGGGCCAGCGGCACTCGACGGCGCGTGGCGGCGCGTGGCAGCACGCCCGTGCGGGTGCGGTGGCGAGGCGAGGCGAGGCGAGCGATGCAGTCCTGTGCTCACCGCGGCTCACTGCTCACTGCTCACTGGCTGGCGCGGTGCGGCGCGGCGCGGTGCGGCGGGGCGCGGCGGGGCGCGACGGCAGAGAGGGGTGTGCTCGCCTGTTGCTGGCAGCATCTGGCAGCGGCGCGTCGCCTCGCCTCGCCTCGCCCCTCTCTCTCCACGGACAAGGGTCCCAGGCAGTCCCAGGCCGTAGGCTGAGCTGGCCTGCCCTGCTCGCCGTGCTCAGCCCCGCCCGCCCCAGCCCCACCCAGCCTGGCCATGGCGATGGGCCGAGGGGCGCGCAACATTCACCACTTCTCCCCCTCCCCGCCCCCTCCCTTGCTCTTTCCTTTCCTTTTTGCCTGTCTACTCTTCCACCCTCACCCTATCCTCCCTTTCTCAGCCAGCCCGCCAAAAACACAGCCTACAAAGCAAACATGCGCCACCCTGCAGAGGCGCGGCCCCGCGGCCCCGCGGCCGGGCGCGGAGAGAGGCCAGCCATGGCCGGGCGGGGCGAGGCGGGGCGGGGCGAGCGCGGCCGATGGAGACCGAAGCTGAGCCAAGCGAGGCGGGGGTTGCAAGGGAAGGGAAGGGAAGGGAAGGGAAGGGAAGGGAAGGGAAGGGAAGGCAAGGGAAGGGAAGGGAAGGGAAGGGAAGGGAAGGGAAGG